>CAUYON010070497.1:0-67678 GCA_963573935.1 Arctocebus calabarensis | reverse complement strand
CAGTATCCCAGAGGTTCTGATAATTCGTGTCTTAATTGTCATTTTCTTCCAAAAATTTGGTAATTTCCTTCTTAATCTTATCTATGACCCAGCTATCTTCAGCATACGGTTATTTAGGGTCCATGTTTTTGTATGAGTATGCAGATTCCTGTTGTTATTAAGTTCTATTTTTATTCCATGATACTCCTGGAAGAGGCAAGGAATAATTTCTATTCTTTTAAATTTGTTTAGGTTAGACTTGTGACCTTAGATGTGATCAATTTTGGAGTATGTTCTGTGTGTTGCTGAGAAGAATGTGTATTCAATTTTATTAATTTGAAATGTTCTGTAGATGTCTGTTAAATTCATTTGTTGAATGGTTAAGTTTAAATCTAAAATTTCTTTACTTAAGCTTCTTTTTGGAGGATCTATCCAACACTGCTAAAGGAGTGTTAAAATCTCCAACTACTATGGAGCTGGAGGAAATCAAGTTACTCATGTCTATTAGAGTTTTTCTTATAAATTGAGGCGCATTCTGGTTGGGTGCATAAATATTAATAGTTGAAATCTCATCATATTGAGTAGTACCTTTAACAAATATGAAGTGTCCGTCTTTATCCTTCCTTACTTTGGTTGGTTTAAAGTCTATTGTATCTGTGAATAAGATTGTAACACCTGCTTTTTTCTGTTTTCCATTAGCCTGGAATATAGATGACCATCCCTTCAGCTTTAGTCTAAATTTATCTTTTAAGGTAAGATGAGATTCTTGCATGCAACAAATATCTGGCCTGAGTTTTTGTATCCAGTCAGCCAACCTATGCCTGTTTAGAGGACAATTTAAACCATTCACATTAATTGAACACAATGATGAATCTTTAGACAGTCCAGTGGACATTTTTAATCCTTTCATCACTATGGAAATTGAAATTTGATAAAAAGTTTCTGGGTGAGTTTACTTTTGTGGTGGAGGATGACGCTGGTCATTATGGAGGATAGGTCTTAGAATGTCCTGGAGAGCTGATTTAGTTATAGCAATTTTTTTCAACATATGGATGTCATAAAGTATTTAATCTGTCCATCGTAAATGAAACTCAGTTTAGCTGGGTACATGATCTAGGGTTGAAAGTTGTTTTGTTTTAGGAGATTAAATGTCAATGACCATTCTCTTCTAGCTTGAAAGGTTTGATCAGGGAGATCTGCAGTTATTCTAATATTCTTCCCCTTGTAGGTAATGGATTTCTTACGTCTGACTACTTTCAGAATTTTCCCCTTCATATTAAGTTTAGTGAAGTTAATTATGATGTGCCTGGGTGATGTCTTATTTGGGTTGAGTCGTGCTGGGGTTCTAAAACTGCTATCTGAATTTCAGAATCTCTTGGAATGTCTGGAAAGTTCTCTTTCATAATCTCATAAAGAAGAGACTCTGTGCCTTCTGACGCCACTTCATCGTTTTCCGGTATCCCTATAAGGCAAATATAGGTTTTCTTTGAGTTATCCCAGAGCTGTCTGAGAGAATGATCCGTTTTTGCCTTCCATTTCTCTTCCTCTTTGAAAGTTTGGGAGCGTTCAGAAGTTTTGTCTTCCATGTCAGAAATCCTTTCTTCTGCTTGCTCCATTCTGTTACTAAGGTATTCTACTGTATTCCTCAAATCTTTGTGGGCTGCAACTTCTTGTCTCAATGTGTCAAAAATCTTTGGTCATTTTGTCTTTGAATTCAATCAATTCTTGAGACATCTTTTGGGTCATCTTTTGGATTACTGCCTGAAGTTCTAATTCCATCTTGTCCTCCATTCTGCTGATCTTATTTGCTATCCAGACTCTGAATTCAATTGCTGACATCTCAGCCATTTGCTTATGCAAGGGATCTTGTGCTATATCTACCTTGTCATTCCTTGGGGGAGTTGATCTTCTCTGATTATTCATATTACCAGAGTTTTTCTGTTGATTCCACCTCATGATTATTTTTCACTGTTGCCTATGACTGTGCTCAGATCTGGGGAGGTGTCTCTCACAGATCAGACCTGGGCAGGATCACTCTGTTGTTGCTGGATCTTTTTAGGAAATGACCCTGTGTAGCTCCTCTGGGACTGTCCCACCCAGGGAGTTCTGGCTGCGGGAGCAGCTCCAGAGTGTGGCATGCCCCGATCAAGCAGCAGGGCATGGGATGGGGCACCAGGTGGCCTTTGCAAAGGGAGCCTGTGCCTTTAGCAGTCTCTGGCTGGGAAGAGGGCTCTAAAGGGAGGGTGACAGGCCTGGGGCACGGATCAGAGCCAAGCAGGGTCCTGGTGGCCAGCAGGTCAAGTCCAGGTGGGGCACAGATTGGGGCTGGATGGGAGTCCTAGTGGAGTTCCTGGCAGCTGTTGGTGGCAGTCCAAAGCCCAGTGGGGTGCCAATTTCGGCTGCATGGGGGTCCCTGCGGAGAGGAGTTCCTGGCCACTGTGGATGGGCCTATGGCATGGTTTGGGCCGAGGGGGGCACCAATTCCCGCATGGGATTCCCAGGTTACTTCCTGGCTGCTGCTGGTGGTGCCCATCAGGGCTGTAGGGGAGTCCCTGCAGAGTGTTATGATTTTCTTAGTAACATTTTCTTTTCTCTAGGTTACTTTAAGAGTATAATATATAATGTATGTGCCATACAAATTATGTGTTAATTGACTATTACTTGAAATGCTTGGGGTCAACTCTAGGGTATTAGTATTTAAATTTTAGAGGCGTCAAAGGTTATGTGTGGATTTTCAGCTGCATGGGGGAAGGTTAAAACCTCAAACCCCTAAACTGTATCATGTATGTTCTCTTACTTACATATGTTGCAAAATATATTTACATATATTATACAAGTAAATTGCATAAGCAAAAATTTTTGCAAAGAGAAAGTATTTATACCAAATGTATTTATACCAATTTGTCTAAATTTATAGTCAAAATCCTAATTGTCTCTGAGTGGATTTAGGCATTTAATTTTATTTACTTCTATATTTTCTGATTGTTTTAATCTGATCATTTTTGGTTTCTGAACTAATCAATTTCCAGATGCTTTCTATTTCCTTTGAAACTATGGCTAATATGCATGGTAAGTTAGACTCTTCTCACTAGTAGACTGCTCTAGAGAGCTCCAGCACACTTCTGCTTTAACTGACTTTCCATTAACCTCCAATTAAAGACTTTTCTCTAATCAGATAAGAGACACTGTACTGTCATGGAGGCAGGGTGAGAACCCAATGCTGTACAATTAGGAAACAGACTCCAGCCACACAGCTGAGTTGCTCTTAAGAGGGAAAGAGACTCATGCATAAGCCTTCAGAATGACCATGCTGCATGTTGGTAGGCATTTAGTGCATTTCCCCCCATTTTCTTAGTCTTTGAGACTTTCCTCTTTTTATGTCATATTCCTTATATTGTCAGTAATACCTAGGGGAACAAAATCAACACGAATAACAACAACTAACAAAGCAACCTGTGATTTTTAAAATTGATTCAGCTAAAAAAAGTGTAGAGAGGTTTTAGATATTTTTACTGTAGAATCCACAAAGCATTGACCTTAGCAAAGAACACATTAAAGATATTGAGATATTCTCATCTCATGTTAATTATTTGTAATAACACAGAAACCCTGGAAAAACCAAGAAGATTGATGGCAGATTCATTATATTTTATTAATGATTACAAATTATATTTCTTAGAAATGACTACAATATACCTGTCTATTCCTCTCCAGGGAGTTTGAAGAAAGTCACTGCTTTTCTTAGAAAACCTCTTAAAATAAGATTTCATCTCATGTAAAATAGATCTCAGGATGCAGAGCAGAAAGAGACCTTCTACATTGAATCCAATACTCTTATTTTTCAGATAAGACACTCAGGCTAAGATGGGAAAGTTACTGACCCAATGTAACAGAGCAAAATGCTGGCAGAGCCAGGGAACAGAATCAAATCTCCTAATTTTGATTTAGGATCTTACCTTACAAGGTCAGTGAAAGGAAACAGATAGCATTCACTATGTTAAGACAATGGGAAATGGTGTGGTTTGGGATGAAGTGGAAAGAACATGGTCTGCCAGTGTTCTGGAAAACACATCTTCAGACTGGATTTAGCCCTTAGCTCTCAAAGCATCCTGATTTGAACATCAGTAGTATGTGTTCTAATCTCCCAGCTCTCATACATATTCAAATCTCCCATTTGGAAACTCTATCGTGTCTATAAATGACTTACTTTATTTACACTGGGTGGAAGCCTTCATGATTTTAATGAAAATGCCTTGGAGATCATTTAACATAGTTTCCAGTTTAATAAAAAACCTTTTGCAGCAGTTAATCTCAACTTGAATCCTTTCTGGGTTGGGCAACTCACTACCATATAGTTTAGCACATTGACTGGCAGACAGCCCCAGCCATTAGTGTTCTTTTTATTGAAATAAAACAAAATACCCTGTTTCTATTACTTTGTAATGAACTAGTAACCAGTAACAAACAGACATAAATTTCATTCCTTTTAAGACCGATAACTTTTGAAATACAGAATGGTTTGCATGCCCTTCTACATTTTCTCATCTCCTTTAACAAGTGTTCACATGATATATGATATTCAGCTAGGTAGTGTGTTCATAAAGGTGAGGGAAAGTCCCTCCAAACCAAAATAGCTCTCATGGTAGTCCATCATTATGCCTAAAAATTAATCCAAGGTACTGAAGTATTCAAAGAGATGTCAAACGAAGTGGAAAAAAGGTTCAGAAAGGAAACATGGGGAAGGTATTTGAAGTTAATATTAATAATAATGATATCTAACATCAATCAAAATCTTATACTACCTACTGTATTCGACTGAAATTCTAAACCTTTATATAGATTATCACGTTCAACTCTCACAATTACCCCAATAGATATCCATTTTGCCTCCATTCTATAGATGAAAAAATTAAGCATCTGAAAGACTAGTTGACCTGACATTGTCACTTAGGTTAAAAGTGGCAGAACCAGAATTTAAAACAGATCTCTCTAATTCCCAAGTCAGTGACCTTACCTGTCACTCAGTGGAATCTGAGTCAAAATACTTGAGTAAAAGATCTCCTATTGCTTGCTACGTCCTGAGCATTTACTTAAGCTCTTTGGGCCTCTGTCTTCTCATCTGTTCTTTATAATTTGTTCTCTTTTCTCCTTTCTTTTGTATTTATAAAGATCCAATTTCCAGATAAGACTGGACCTTCTTCTATTAAGAATTTTTAGTGGTTCCTATTGGTCAATGAATGAAATAAGATAATGCATAAATACTTTTGCATAAACAAGGAGCAACTCAGCTGTGTGGCTGGAGTCTGTTTGCTAATAACATTTATAGACGTGTTAGAGTTTCCAAATGAGAGATTTGAATATGTACTGAGAGCTGAGAGATTAGAACACATACTACTGATGTTCAAATCAGGATGCTTTGAGAGCTAAGGGCCAAATCCAGTCTGAAGATGTGTATTTTCCAGAACACTGGCAGACCATGTTCTTTCTACTTCATCCTAAATCACATAGTGAAAGCTATCTGTTTATTATCAGCTCCTATCTGCCTCCCCAGCCTTTGCGTCACTCTTTCTTCGAGCACTCAAGATCTCAGATACATTAGCAAACTTGCTGTGCACTCTCTTAACTATGTCCTTTTCTCTCTACTTTGAATGGCTTTTTCTACCTGGAGAAATTATATCTCATTTCCCTTTAACTCCATGGCCTCTCCTGAACTAACACATCCTCTTTCTAGCTCCTTAACCACTTGGTTCATATCTTTATCACCATAAACCCATATTTAAATACATGTTACTTTTAGAGTGTGATTTTCCTGAGAGCAAGGAGCACAATTTATTCATTAAGATTTTAGACACAACATTTAAACTTGAAGAAAAATAAAGTTAGTACCTACTACGTGCAAGATACAGTTCATGCTATGTTGCTATAACATAATGCTTGACTATTTCTTTATTGAATGAAAGGATGTAGAAAATTAAAAAGATCAGGCTTCCTGCCTCCACATCAATTAGCATTTTATTAAATGTGATGAATTCCATTTGCTGCAAATCTATAGCTATATCACTTTCATCTGGATATAGAGATATACTTTCATGTTCAGAGAGCAGAAGATAAAATCAGGTGCCCTGTCATTATTACAACCACTGTCATTATGGTTATGATGATGAATATGAGATTATTATTATTTTTATTATCTTTAGTAAATGAGTTTTCTTTCTTTTCCCCAGAGCGTCCGGGAATGTTTCTTATGTGTTTCCATCTGCCAGGTCTTGTTTTGACACTTCTGCCAGAAAACTGTATAGAGAGGGGAGAGGGAAAGAGGCTGCAAAGGCTGACCTTGGACTTGGACTGGCCTGCTGATTGCAGCCTGCCCTGAGGCTGCACCATGGCTTTGTCTCTGCCTCCAGCTGCTCTCAAGGCCGCCATTGATCAGCACACTGAATGCTTTACAGCTACAGCTTTGGACAGGCCATTGAAGAAATTGATTGCAGTCAATTCCCAGCAGATTGAGCTACATCGACTTGTCTCCTGGTCCCACCAATGAGCACCTTGATTCGCCTTTTTAATTACCCCAGTATGTCTTCTGCATATCGGCCAGGGCATGGGTTCAGAGAGAGCACAGAGAAAGAAGGAGAAAAGGAAAAGTGGGGGCTGAGTTCCCAGCCTTCCCCAGAGCGGGGTGCTTTTTTAACTTGTGCCAGGAAACTGGAGCACATATGTTCATTATGAATTTAGTATGTGGATTATTAGAAAATTTGATTATAGAATCAAGAGGCAAGTTGAGTTCAAGACCCAACTTGGCCAGCTAATTTATTAATTTTGGCAAGTTATTTTGTGTAACTGGGACTTATTTTCACATCTGTAAATGAGATGATTGCTAAGGTAATCATAACTATAAATATGTATAATTATAAATCAAACCATCACCATTACCACCGATATAAGGAGGGCAAAGATGGTGATGAGTGCTAACATTTATGGAGCATTTAGAGGTGCTAAACACTGTGATAAATTCTTTACATGGATAATTTCTTTCTTAATATTTCTTTAAATATCACCCCATGACTCAATATAGACAGATTTTATTTTTTACTAGTTCATGTACGTAGACACCGAGGCTATGAAGATTAGTCTATTTTCTATATTTGTAAAATTAAGGATCAAACCCAAGTTTTTCCAGGCCCAGGAACCCTGTTCTATGTTGTCAGTGTGAAATATCAGATGGCTTACAAAACAATTTCACATAAATTCCCTTGATTTCATGTTCAGCCTTGCAGCTCTATATATGCATAGTAGGTGATGCATTTGATAGAGGGATCTTGGTGTGATAGTCCTGTGGTTAAAATGGCCCAATTCTATTTCTCTTTTCAGTATAAAGGGAAATTCTACTCACCTAGTATTTACATATCTGAGTCTTTGCTTATAAGACATACTGGAAGTTTGAAATGATAGTTGTTTTTACCTTGTATATCACTCCTATCAAGGCCTCAAGATCATGCGGCAACTGTTTCTCACAGTGTGAGCAGCAGACTACCTGCATTGACAGCTCCTGGAGGATCTGTTCAAAAACACATTTCTGGCCCCCCTCCAGCACTACCAAATCAGAATTCCTCAGGAAGGGGCCTAAGACACTGCATTTTCACAAGGGCCCCTTGTGATTCTGGAGAACACTGATGTCTAAGGACCCCTGTGATCATCTGGAGCTCACATCCAAGGTGGCACCTCCCTTTCCTTCCCCACAGACCCTGCTAGCCACAGCTTTCACAGAAGGTTTGGCTATGATGCTAACATTTGGTTGTCTATAACTCAGCCATCCCTACAAAGCCTCCCTTCCTTTTCCTGTTTTCTTAAACACACACCCAGTTATTTAAATTTTTTAATTTTTTTATTTCAGATTAACATGAGGGTATAAATGATTAAGCAGCATTGTTTGGCGTTTCTAAGGTAAAGTACAAGTTGTAGTTGAGCCCCTCATCCAGGAGGTGAGCTGTGGACCCTTACATTGTTCACATTAGATGAGAGCTTGCCAGTCCCCCTCCCTTCCCTCCCACCTTAATATTCTTGTGTTTTTCTCTTGTGTGGGTGTTCAGTTGTTTTTCTATTGGTTTCATATTAGTATTGAGTACATTGGATACTTGCTTTTCCATTCTCGACAACATCGAATTTTATTCAGGGGAATGGACGTGGTCCCAGAGGATAAATTGTAATTATTCTAAGCCAGTGGGCCATCCTCATTCTTTTGTCCAAAAGATTGGCTAGAGGTGAGAATGACCTTACTCTGGCTAATATGAAGCAAAGTCATTTGTGAGAACTCCTGGGGGAACTTTTTCATTTCTCATAAAAGATACATCAACACAGGGAAAGGTCCTTTGCTTAGTCCCTTCCCTTAATAGTTTGGACACAGACTTGTGAATACAAGATGTTTGGAGGTACCATGACTATCTTGCAACTATAAGGCAACATAAGAGAGGCCAATGAGAAGCTGATATTGTGAAGTTGGCAGAAAAAGAAATACAAAAGTCCCATGTTCTTGAATGCAAACTTAGAGCCTCCTAGCCAATCCTGAGGTCACCTGACTCTGAGGCTAACTGTATGAATAATAAGCCCTTTGAGTTAAGCCACTGTGAGTCAAGATCTGTTACTGGGACCTAAAATAATTTTCTCTTTACCCCATCTTGCCCTTGAGCATTTCTTCTCTTCAAAATCAGCATAGTAAAGTTAATTTGAAGCTTCATTAATCCAGTATGCTCCCCATTACATGAGAGAGCTAGGCGAAGAGAAATTAGCATGGCCATCCGACTCTGCTGTCAAATATCAGACGTCATAATTGACCTTTGGCAGATTTAGATTGCAGTACATTTTGGATAGAATTCTCTAACCAGAATTGGTCCTATGGATCATGGGTTTTAACACAATGACCCCCCAGGCCAAATCCAACCCACTTCCTGTTTTTGTATGTTTTATTGGTACACGGTCACTCACATTCATTTACATATTATGCATGGCTGCTTTTATGCTATGATTGCAGAGCTGAGTAGTTTTCTCAGACACCAAATGGCTCAAAAAGCCTAAAATATTAACTATCTGGGCCCAGGACAAAAAAAAAAAAGTTTGCCAATCTTTCCCATACATAATCCAGTTTTTGGTCAAAGAGAAAATCTCATATTTGAGATAAACAGAGGGGAAGGGGAGCACAGTGATTCCTTTAGAAGAATTTAAGATTCAGACTTCTACTCTCATCCCAGTAGAAAGGCAACCCACTTCACCCAAGGTGTAAACAGAAGGTATAATTGTGAACAGAATCAGTATTTCCTCACATAAAAGAATCTTAAATCTTCCGCAGGCTTTTGACGTTCAGAAAAGCAGAGAATGGCAAAACAATAACAACAAAAACAAAACAAAACAAACAACCTTGAAACCAGAGAAAGGGAACAACCCGTGGGAGATGTGGGCACAGTCAAGAGAGAAGCTGGATCACTTCCTGTGATTCAGAAGAAAAAAGTAGCTCAAGAGAAGTGATGGGATTTGGGGAGTCAGGGGTGGAGTGTCGGGTAGCTCAGCCTAATTTTGGGACAACAGCTATGGATTTAGCATTGCTCTTTACCCTTTGCTCTTAAAGAGAAGATGGTCTTCCTAGGGCCATCTTGCCATAGAAATAGCTGCTAGAGATAACTGCACAGCTATAGAGGATCCCCAT
This sequence comes from Arctocebus calabarensis, assembly GCA_963573935.1. NCBI lineage: Eukaryota > Metazoa > Chordata > Mammalia > Primates > Lorisidae > Arctocebus > Arctocebus calabarensis. The sequence continues at coordinate 58,005 of CAUYON010070497.1, read as the reverse complement.
TTCTATGCAGCACAGGGAGACCACGTGTACTCCAGTTTCTTCTCTTTTGGGAAAAGACACTGGATAATCTCCTTATCTACAGAAGGATTATGTAGGCACCTAGCTAAATGTTTTGTTTTAGACAAAAGGGCACCCCAAAACGTATCTTGTTTTAGCCTTTAAAAGGGTATTTACAGCCAACAGAATTGTATGTAAGGCCTATCTTGTAACCTTGGACAATGGCTGCCCCCCTAAGCTTGTTTCCTGGTCTGTAAAATGCAGCATAGGGGACAGTGATAAAAATATACAAGAGCATGTTCATTATATTCAGAAACACATGTAAAATGTGCTTCCTAAATTATAAAATGATCTCAAATGTGAGTTGTCATTTTAATTATTAAATGGAACTACATCTGATAGGCCTGCATTTAAGCTGGCCATGAAAGTTCCCCTAAAGTCGCTATCTAAATTAACCTGTTGAATGAGGATACTTCATCTCTCTGTTTAAGATGATGGAGATGCCTGCCAAAATAGGCTACTTCGGCGTCAGTGTCATTGACACTGAGGAGATCTTCGTGACACTAACCAGTCACCAGATTCAACTTCTTCCAATAATTGCTCCTTGTCAGAGATAATAAAGCAGTATGATCTGCATAGGAGTATATGCCCATTTTTGCGCTTGTTAAGAGTAGAATGTGGATGCAACTTGGTCCTAATAACTGCAACATACAGATCACATGTAGCACAGAGATACAGATAGTATAAGGTCACAAATGCATGCATGGGTATTAGAGTGTTGAGAGCATCACTATCTGGAAAACTGGAGACTACACTAATATCCCCAAATGGTAAAAAGGATAAATAAGGGCCATTGCGCAGGTGTTCTTGGAAAAGGCTAAAGACAGCTCATAATATAATGTCCAGGGAAGTCAGTTCAGATAGACAGAAATAGGCAATGTCCAGATCATGATGGACAAAGAGGCAGTGAGACAAGAGCAGAGAGCGGATTCTTTGACTCTTAGTCACAAACAGTTGACTCTCTGCCTGATTTAGGGCTCATTATCTTTCTAAGGATAGTCCCCAAAATATTTCAAAATTCCCAATCATGCATGTAGGCTGCTATGCACCGAATTAAACAGTCTTTAATACAATACACTTAGATGATGTATTTAAAGTAGTCAAATTCATAGATTCAAATGCTGGTTTCCAGGGACTTAGAAGCAGGACTAGTGGGGAATTACCCGTAGATGAGCCTGAAGCTTCAGTCAAGCAAGATGGATATGATGTTGAGTTCTGCTGCTCAACAGTGTACCTCGAGTGAACAATTACATACTGCATGCTTAAAACATGTTTAAGAACACAGATTTCACATCAAGTGTTCTTACTACAACAAAATGAAAAAAAAATACACAAATCAAGTGTTGAACTTGAAGGGTGTTGATGTGTCCTATGTCTTTTTCCTTTTTAACATATCAATAACCTGCTTGTATTTATAGTACCAATCCCACTTTTCCAATTGTTGAGTGTTGTGATGTTTATTAAGATTCATAGATTTTTCTCTTTTGGAGCTTAGCACATGACCAGGCCCATTCTACCTTGAATTTGTAGGTCAACCTATGTGAAGCACTCTGTAAGAATGAGAATAAATGATTGACAGCTGAAGGCCACTGTGTAGATACATCACACACATGCATGTTGAGCTAGACTGGAGCACAAAAGAATGCATACTGGAAAATTTCATTCATGTAAAGAATAAAACTGCAAAGTAACCAATGTCATTGGACATTGCAAAAATATCCTCAGAGAAGCAATGACAAGATGAGGTCAGGAGAGAGGTTTAGGGGTGTTGTTCATGTTATCTCTCTTGATTTCAGTACACAAAAGTATTCAGTTTGTAAAAACCCATTGAGACATATATTTATGAAATTTCTACTTTTCTGTGCATGTTTCATTCACATACAAAGTTTTTTATTAAATGAATAAGGAGCCAATGATGTCAGGCAATCAAGACTCTGAGAATCCCAGCTACAAACTAGCTGAATGAATTAGGCAAGTCATTTTATTTGGCTGAGTCCTCGATGTCTCATCTGTAAAAAACAAAGATTAATGAAAAAAAGTCACTATGAGCACTACATTGAAAGAAAAGGCTACACTTAAAGTACCTTTTTTTTGAGACAGAGTCTCACTTTGTCATCCTTGGTAGAGTGGCATCATAGCTCAGAGCAACCTCAAACTTCAGTGCTTAAGCGATTCTCTTGGCTCAGCATCCCAAGTAGCTGGGTGCCCACAACAATGCCTGGCTATTTTTAGGGATGAAGTCTCACTATGGCTCAGGTTGGTCTCAAACCTATGAGGTCAGGCAATCCACCCGCTTTGGCCTCCCAAGTGCTGGGATTACAGGCTTGAACCTCCACTCCCTGCCTTTAAAGTACTTAGCACAGTGCCTGGTACCCAGTGGACACTGGTTGCAATTACATTTATACTTCCTTTATGTTGTCCAAGCTGATGCAATTCCAGACTTGATGAAATGATGTTGATTGTAGTCCCACGACTATCAAGAGAAACACACTTACTGTGTGCTGAGGGGACATCCATACTATGCTGTGAAAGCAGAGAAGAGACAAGGAATAGAATACAACTAGAAGATAAGGCTGGAAAACCTCATTGAAGGAGAGATTGTGGAGGGGTGAAAGGCCCAGAAGTTGAATTTATTCATTCTATAGAAGCAGGCGACTAAAGACTTTTAACAGAAAAGTCACATGGAGCTAAGTCCCAGTCTGATCAGTGTTCAAGAAAGTTAAAACAGATTAAAACAGAGCAGACTACGAGACATGAACCTTACCTTATGAACAGTGTGTCAGGTCTGCAGAAGTCAAGATTTGATGGTGTTATTTTTATGGTTATTATCAATATTATAAAGAATAACAAGTATTGCAGTCAATATTATTTTATTACGCACATGTTGAGTACCAGATGTTTAAAGGCATTATCTCATCTAAGCCTTACTCAAAGCGTATCCATTCACTAGGTTCTTGCTCAGTGCTAGACACTCTTCAAGTGCTTTGTATTTATATATAAATGCATTTAATTCCTGTAACAGCCTTGTGAGATAGGCACTGTTGTTATCTCCAGTTTATGAATGAGGAAATTGTATCAAAGAGAGATGAAATAGCTTGTTTAAGGCTATATGACTATCAAGTAACAGAGCTGGGATTCATACCCCAACAGCTCACCTGTGGTGCCCGTTTTCAGGCCCTTTGTACATAGGTATCCTCAGTATTATTATGCCCACATTCTTATGAACTAATTGAAACAACAGTCAAATCACTTACTCAAAGTCACAAAGAGGGCGACACCCAGTTTGCATGGTGATGATGCTTGTGCCGTTCATCACTCTCCTGTCTGCTAAGGGCAATAGTTTCTCATCATGGCTGAGAACAAATGAAACATCAGTCAGATGTTTTGAGGACGAAAAGAACAGCAATAACAGTAATGCTCATTTACTGAGCACTTATGTGCCAGGAAATCTACATGTTTTATGTGTTTACAGGTGTTGTGTGTGTTTTTGTGCGTTAATTTAACCCTTATAGCAATCCTACAGTGAAGCTGCATTCTTACCCTTTTCACAAATGAGGCAGCTGAGCCTCACTGAAGTTACACAACTAATAAGTAAGAGATTCAAAATTAGAATTTATGTATCCCAACACAAAAACCTGCTCTTACCACTCCACTCAACTGTCTCTCAGCTATAAGAAAGCAGACTCCAGGATCTAATCCCTCCTCTCACCCCCATCTTCAGTGAATTCTGCACTTATTGGCCTCCTGGGGCAGTTTTAAAAGCATTCCAAGTCTGAACTCCTGCAAGGAATTCTCAGCTAACCTTTCTAGCATAAGCCGTAGCTGCAAATTCCTTCATAGGTTAGTAAAAAGCCTCAGGCCTCAGAAGAGCAGGTGCTTGCCCGACCCAAGTATCACCTGCATCTGATATATCTCACTAGCCTGGGGGAGAAATGCAGTCTGGTGTGTTCCTTCTCCCAGATGCAGCCTGGTGCGGCAGAAGGAAGAGACAGGTCTGCTTGTGAAGGAGCCTGAGCTGCTGCTCTCCTGAGAGCCTGAGAAGGGCACCCCTCCCATGTGCCCGCAGGAATTCACAGAGCTTCATTATGATGGAGAATAGTTAGTCAGCAGCCCAGCAATGTGGCCATGGTCAGCCTGGGCTTGGAGGAAAAGGCTTCCTCCATGGCAGTAGATATGAGGAGTGAAAAGGATCCCTTTCCATAAATGTCCTGACTTCTAATCCTATTTAGGGGTCAGAAATTCTCCCCCATATAAACAAGCTTTGAGGTAATGTTGTCAAACATTTGACTGTTGTTTCAATTAGTTCATAAGAAGCAGATCCAGTAAAACAGACACACATATACACACATCTGTATCTATCTATCAATCAATTGACCAATTGATCTATCTGTCAGGTCAGAAGACTGGAAACTCTAGGTTAGAGGTTGTAGTGCACCAGTGGGATTTCTTCTATTTCAGGAAAGCCTCAGTTAAACCCTTTTTAACTTCTTTAACTGATGGCATGAGACCCAGATTACAGAGATTAATTCCTTTGAAATCAAACTGATTGTACCTGTTAACCACATCTACCAAATACCTTCAGAGAAGCACCACATTATTGTCTAATTGCATAACTGGGTAATATAGTTTAGCCATGTTGGCACAGAAAACTTGCTTGGCACATAAAGCAATATACTCCTCATGGCATAACGGAAGGGCCTTCAGGACTATGGCTCTAACTTTCTGTTTTCTTGGTGTCTTAATCTATTCCTGCTGCTATAAAAAATGCCTTAGACTGGGTAATTTACAAACAACGTAAATTCATTGTTCAACAGTCTAGAGGCTGGGAAGTCCAAGATCAAGGTCCTTGCAAATTCTGTTCCTAGTGAGGACCTATTCCTCATAGAAGGTAATTTCTTGCTGAATCTTCACATGGCAGAAGGTCAAGGAAGCTCCTTTGATTCTCTTCTGTAAGAGCTCTCATCTGGTTCATGAGAGTAGAGTCCTCATGACTTAATCACTTCCCAAAGGCCCTACCTCTTAATAGGATCACACTGGGTACTAGGTCCCGACATATGGAATTGGGGAAAGGGAGAGCATTAACATTCAGATCACAGCTTTGGGAAATCTTTTTTCTCTTTCACAAGAAACTCAACGTAACTGTAGAATAGGTGAAGAAAGTGAAAAATGAGAGTTGTCTTTAGATATTTGAAAGTATATTCCTTCCTTATGGAAGGAATACCTAGGGTTGTTAAAAGGAATTCCAGTGGGCAGAAGCAAGACCACTGTGTGGAAGAAGATATGTAAGTTTAGACTTAATTAAGGATGTTTGTCTCACAATGAGATTCCACCATCAGAGGGGATGCTTATGAAGTAATGACCTCCTTGCTCCAGAAGATGTTTGAACAATATTTGAAGGAGAACTTATTTGGCAGAGGACAATGGAGAAGGGATCACATTTTAGACTAGATAAACTCAAAAATACCTTTTTAGGGTTATTTTTTCATCACTACTGATAAGATTTGTCTTCCCTCCTTATATTCCCCTGGGTTCCTCTCTGTACTCAATGTTTATCAACTTATTGAGCTAGGCAACATGAAATGTAAATAAAATCTTGAAAAATATCAGTTATTGGAACCTATCAGACGTATTCTGTAGATTTATCCATAACTGTCTATTCCAGAGTCATCTCTTATACTAACTTAGATACTCTCATCCCGAAAGGCACTGAAAGGTGACCCACAGTAACAATTTTTGACTTGTGTCAGAGTCACTGAAGGACTGTTAGGGTGAAACACACCTTTGCATCGAGATGCAACATGAACTCCATAAAGTCTCTGGCTTCAGGCAGCATGGCTAGACTGAAATCCATGGCAACCTATGTATGTGTGTTGTAAGAAGTACATAGAACTGTGACATACAGGGAGATTAATTATGATGAAGACAAGAAACTACATTTTTGTGGATGGGAAATTTTAGCCGAGGTTGAAGATGGATAGCTTAGATAAGTGGATGTCCTGGAGAAAGGCATTATAGGTGAGAGAACAGGTTGGTGGTGTTAGTGGGCAAGGAATATTATGGAGCTGAATCTGGACAGAGTTATTTTGCAAGAGCCACAAGAAGAATTATGATGTGGATCTTATTGAATTGGAAAAGAAGGTGGGGTTTGAAACAAGGAGATTGAAAGAGAAAATACCGACAATTGCCACTTTTAAAATATGACCAAGGGGCAGGCTTTTCATTAGGTTTTCCTTTGCTACCTTTAAAACTCTCCTATCTGAAGATGTCACTGGGAGTTGACGTGTGTCCAAAGGACAACTGTCCTGCTGGACAGGGGGTTGAGCCCATTGTGTGGCCTGGGCTATCTCTCTGAGCCTTCATTTCCCAATCTGCAAGTTGTGTATAACATCCCCTGCTCTGCAGGTCTGTAGGAATGCTGTTTTGTAAGCAGTAAACGATTCTGCAAACACTCATGAGTATACTGTGGGGCAGATCGTGTGGGTCCTGGGGGAATTGGTGGCAGCTCGAGACCAAGTCCAAAACCAGCTACAATTTGCTATAAAAACAGAGGTGGCAGAGTTGATACGGAGCCTGTGACAGAGACGTCCACCTTGTGGCCATCAAAGCCGTGTGCTATTTGTCTGTGGAGCATGTCAGCTGCTCAGATTGTTCAGTGTGAAATTTAATTTGAGCTCCTGGGTGAGCAAGGAGGAGGGCATGAAAGATATGGCACTGGTTAATTTCATGTTTTACAGGCCCAACAACCCCAAATGTACATTTCTCGATGAAAACTGAGAACCTGCAGGCCACTGCATGCAGTGATACATGGTCTAGGGGGAGAATGGAGATAGCAGACAGGAAAAAAACTGTAAAGAATATATCATTTCCTGAAATCAAATAAACTCAAAAACCTTTCATTTCGATGGGTTAGATTGACAGGCGGCGAGAGAGAGGCAAAAGAAGGTTGCTTTTAACTCTTGCCAATACTTTTACACAGAACTGCAAACACTTCTAAGCTTGGCATTCAAAGCCCTTAGCCTCTGCTATAACACTTCTTTCCATGGTCAGATCTAGTCTAATCTCGCTCTTGCTCAAAGTCTTTCATTGCTTCCCTGTATACTATAGCCTAAAACCCAAACTCTTAAATGTAGCAAAAAATGTCCCTGCATGAATGTACCCCCACCCACATCATGTCGTTCAGTCTTCATCTCATCCAGCCTCCTCTCCACAAGCAACACTGGGTGGTGCGGTCCCAAATTTGCTGAGTCATCCACACCTTTCTGCCTTTGTGAAGTTCCTTCTGCCTAGAATTTCCTCTACTTCGGTTCTCACGTGGGTTTCAGGGAAACTCAGGCAGTGCAGAGAATAGCAAAGAGGCAAGACTGTGGCAGCAAACTGATACTGACTTTCTGAAATACTCAATACCAGCCTCCCACATACTGTCAACAATCCTTGACACATTACTTAATTTCTCTGCTAGTTTCCTGTTGCCTTCTCTGTCTAAAAGAGAGAATATTTCCTGCCTTTTCTGGCAGTTATGGGGAGTCAGTAAGTTGATATACATAAAGGATACAGCACGAGGCCTGGCACAAGAAGGTACTGGGCTAATGATTTATTTTTATTATTAATTTTTCTCTATGCCATCCCCCTTAATCCTCATATACAGACCTATGTACTGTTTCCATGAATGATCCAAATCCACTTTGAGCATGCATCCATTTTTTAGTCATTGTGTTGTGTACTGTACTTGATACTGTGTGTGCCATCCCACCACCACCACTTTAGACTGTGTAAGTGGGTGGGTGCATGGATCAGTTATGCTCATCTCTACATGCCCAGTGCATAGCCAAAAGCCCAACGCAAACATTGATATTGATACATGGGTGAATTAATGAGTTGCAAAATGAGTGAATGATCACATGCATGAATCACCCTTCAAGGCTCCAGTGCCAGCTCTTATATGAAGTCTCCTCTGACCCTATCAGTAAAACAAGTTGTCCCTTCTTTTATATAGTGTCTCTTTGGCAAAACCCTCCCCATGCCATGATCATACTATGAGCTGCACACATAGGAGACTGTATGTCTTATTCCTTTCTGTTGAGCCATTAGTACAGGACTTACCTGGAACATAGTAAAAACTCAGTATTATTTTCTTATTCTTCACATCATTCCTTTCCTCTGCTTTATTCTCAAATTCCTAGGGAATCTAATGTTTGGACTATTTTCAGGGTCAGGATGGGTGAAGGGCATGCAAGATGCAGGGGCAGCCAAACCATGCACAAATGCAGATTATGGCAGGAGCCTAAGGAACAGTATCCATGAATACCACAGAAAATCAATATTAGGAGAAGCTGTAAAAAAGTAAGAACATAAAAGATTTTACACATGAGCAAGAGGGTCTCTGTCAGCTTGTGAATTTTATCTTGGGCCATTTTAATTCTGCTTAGGAAGCTATCAATTGATTAAGAGTTTTGGAACAAAGAAAAGCTTTGAAACCATTCCAGATAAACAAAGCAGGAGTTAAAAATAATTATTGGACTGCTGCGTGTGTAGTGGGACTATTTGTAGAGTATGTTCATATATGAGGGAAAATAGCACAATATGATACAAATTTAGTGTGCATTTATTATCTTTCAGGTGCTACTCTAAAGACTTTAACATGTATTAACTCAATTAATACATGCCACAGTCTTATAAAGTAGGTATTATTGATTCCACTTTAAAAATGAGATTCAGGTGTAGTAAGTCACTTGCTTAAGGTAACATGGCTAGTGTATGGTAGACCTGGATTTGCACCTGGACTCCTGAATCCAGAACTGATATTCTCAGTGGGTCTTAGGAATAACAGATGGGTGTTATGTATGTAATGTGATTTTCAAAACCATACACAATGAGGACTTACTGAGCACCCACTCTGGTCGTGCCTTGTGCTGGGTTAATGAAGTGATAATGAATGAATAGGATATAGCTTTCCTATGAAGGAGCTTACAAGCCGGTGAGAGAGAAGGCAGCTCTACATAAGGAATTTCATTCAGGTTGATAAAGCCTTTTTTACCATTGATTCTGTGATAAATACTTTGCCAGGCTCTGGATTATGTCCTACAAATAAGTAGGAAGTAATCCAGACTTCCAAGATACATAGTGTCAGGCCATGGTAATTTTGGCGATAAGCACACCAAATGCCACATGCTCATTCAACACTGAATTACTCACAATATCAGCTGAAATCCCACTGCGTTGATCTCATTGCATATTACCCCACCCTTTAACTACTTTGTTTGATACTTAAGAAGGAATGTCCTTCCAAATGTGGATTTTTGTTCTCAGTGTCTGCTGTGCACCAGTGGTTGGAATTATTCCAAACTCCAACTCACTGAATCTGCCCTATTCTGGTGTGATTAACCGGACCGCTTTCCGTTAGTGTGTCTGCTATGGCCGACCTCCCCTTTTAGATAAAACTGCTCCACTTACACTTTCCTGCTGTTTTGGATAGATGCATTTACTAGTTGGAGCATGCATAGTCACTTGACATCAGAGAGATCAGTTCATCGGCTGATAGTGAAGTCAGAAATAGCTTGTCCTGGGATGGTGAGTGAATCCATCAAATTTCTACTATGAGAATCCATCAATTTCTACTATGGAAGGGGAGGAAAATAATGGCTAGTTGGAAGCAGATAAACAGACTAATTATGTTAGTAGAGGAGAACGAGTCTGCTTCTCAGAAGACTGAGTTATCCTGCATCACCACATTTTCTGCCACCTTGAATCTGGGAGTTACCAGTCCCTGGACTTGCCATCATGGATCCCTGAAGAAAGTCCCCAAGCTGAATGAGCTCCAGGGATTCCCTAACTCCTGGAAATCAGAATTGATAGACTGGTTCACATTTCTCTTTCCAGTGAATGGGAACAATTCCAAAAAGGCAAATGTTTCTCCGTTGAATGTGTACTAATAATTTCCAAGAATTCCTAGTCTGGAAGGAGGTTCACTCCTGTAATGACAGTGAAGGCACTTTTGAGAGGGCTGTGTAAGAGTTGAATAAAAAAAAAGTATCTATTGAGAGTCCACTATGGGCTATGGATATGGAGATGAAATCACTGCCATGGAGAAGTTTAGAATCAAGAATGCAATGAGGTTGGGTGCTGGGAGCACCAGGTCCTGGGCATGCAGTGAGAGTTGACTACCTTGGTCTATGAAGAAAGGAAAGAGGTGTGTGAACATGTGTGTGGTTCATTGTGAAAAGCTCTGGAACAAGTGACAAATGAGCTAAGTCTTTAAAAACAAGCAGTAATTTTCAAAGAAAAGGGGAGGAAAAGGGGCCAGAACACTACTAGAGTTAGGAACAAGGGATTGGGATATGCAATGACTTGAAGGTACAAGAGAGCATGGCCATTCTGACAGCTGCTGAAGAGCTCCTAAGGAACCTTGGCATCCCCTTGAGGAGTCTGTCTTTCCTGAGTGTTATTGGAGGAGAGCTGGTTTTAAGCAGAAAAGTGGCTGGCAAATTTTATTATATTGCAGGGCCTGGATCAGGGGTGGACATCTCACAGCAGGGAAGATGTTGGCAAAGCTCTGAAGGGTGGCTGCAAGTTTATGAAGATGAGACAAACTCCATCATAAATGTCACGTTGCATTTCTTCCGAGGGAGGCAGGCACATGTGAACAGGCACACAGAGGTCAGCCAGATCTGGGTTCAGATCTTCACTCTGTCCCGGCCTGGCTGTGTGGCTTGGGCAGGTCACGTCTCAAAGCTGCTCTTACCTCATCTGTAATTTGAAGAAGAGATCTTAGGGATGTCAATTATAAAACTCCTTGTTGTATTTTATCCTGTCCATTATGTATTGATCAATTTTAAGTAGGTGAAGGTGTGTTTGTGTGTGTGTGTGTTTGAGAGAGAGAATGAATGAGTTTTGTGCAGTTTGATGAGTGAGCTTGAGAAATGGCTGGGACCCCAGGTGTACCTCAAAGGTAAGTGGAAATGTTCTTTATTGAAAAGCCTGGGTCTCACTCTCCATAAAAATACAACCAGCTGCTCTCTTGCAAAAATCTTATAGACCAGCTGTGACTAACTCCACTCTGCCCTAAGCCCTCTTCATTAAGAAGGAGCCTCAAGTATAAGGAGGGTATGCAGCCATTCTCAGCACTTCTGTCCCTACAATCACAGCATTCATTCAGAGATGCCACTAACCAAGGCCCACATCTCCTGCCCTGTTTTCTGTGCCATATTCTGGGGAAAACGAACCCCAAGAGATTGTCTCATTTCTAACCTTTCCCCAAACCTGTTCACTTCACTCTGGCATGCCTCTTCTGTCTTTTTATTTGGTTGTGTTTTGAAGGACATGCTCTTTCTTCGCCTACCATTCCCTCTACCTGAAATCTTTGTTCCTGCTCACTTCACCCAGCTGAGTCACACTCATCCTTCGTGACCCATTTATCCATTCCCATCCTCCCAAAGGCCTTCCTATCCCCTCACCCCTGATAGTCCGACCAGCTGATCCTTGTACACTCTGGCAGCCCCTTATACTTCTCACATAGTTGCTTACATAATCAATTTTATAGTTTTATGTTTAATATCTATCTTTCCCCATAGACCAATGGTTGTCATTATGTGGTGATTTTGTTCCAAAGGGACATTTACCAATGTCTGGAGACAGTTTTGTTGGTCACAATTTGAGAGATTCTATCCCTAGTTGGAGACCAGGTATATTGCAAAATGCCCTAAAATGCACAGGAGAGTTCTTCCAACAAAATATTATCTGACTCCAAACTCAACAGTGCCATGGCCAAGGAACCCTGCCATAGACTTGGGCAGAGACATTGGCTATCTTGTTTACATTCTGCATTGGGCCACAGAACATGGACTGATTTATAACTAATGTTCTATAAGTGTCTGCAGACTCACATGCATACCTTTTTTGGACCAGTCTTGGGCACAAACCCTACATGCCTCACTCCCAATGGCCTTCCCTTCTCTGTACAAGACTATACATGCTTGGACTGTGCTCTTCCACATAAAGATCCTGCTTATATGGCACAGATCTCCTAGTATCTGATATATAAGTCACCTCTTCCACATCAAATAGTCCCCTTAGCAGGTACCACTTGTGTCCGTATGCACCTAACACCCCTCTTGTTTACTTGTGTATGTGCACCCACAGGAGCCCAGGTACACTCACCTGCACCTCATCTTGTCACAGATATCAACTCAGAAACTGAAGCATTCCCCTTTATCTCATTTTGAACAGGCTCATACCCACAGGCAAGTCCACACACACAGAAGCACAGAACAGTACAGGAGAAGATGGAGCGGGGCAGTGCTCCTAACAAGACCTCACCGAGGCTCAGGCAAGCTACAGAATTGTGAAACACATACCACCAAAACCAGATCTAAAGCAGAGGTAACAATCCCAGCTCCTATTAAATCCCTCTCTCTGTTCATCACAGCGCAATTCAAAATCTCTAAGACATGGCAGGAAGCCAAGTGCGCATCAACCCCCAAATGGATTAATAAACAGTGGTATATGTATGCCATGGAATACTACTCAGCTATCAAAAAGATCGGGACCTTACATCTTTTGTATTAATCTGGAGCTGAGAAACATTCTTCTTAGTAAAGTATCACAAAAATGTACACCTGCACATATTCTCATCACAGATATCAACTCAGAGCTGAGGCTTATCTGAAGTACTCTGAGACCCATAGATAAATAACTACATGCCCTTATGAGAAAAAGAACACAACTAAATTCAAGTGGGGGAGGAGGAAGGGGCAGGGGAGAGACGAGGAAGAGAAGGATTGGCAAGTTCTCACCTAATGTGCCCAATGTAAGGGTACATTGCACACCCCTGGGTGAAGGACTCAACTACAACTTGAGTTTTGCCTAACAAATTCAAACCATGTAACCTAATTGTTTGTCCCTTCATAGTAATCTGAAGTAATAACTAAATATCCCCACAACAACAAAATGAAATAAAGTCCATCTCTTTCTCCCTCCTTTTTCTGTTTCTCTCCCCCTACTTCCCTTTACAAATTTTCTTTTTTAAAAAAGAAGTCAAACTGCAGAAAATAATTTTAATCAACGTCATGCTAGTATGGGTTGAGGGTGAAATAGGATATTAATGCTTTTATCTCTGCTGGGGACATGGCTGACTTCACCATTGATTCCATTCGAAGTCGCACCCCGGGTGCGTTCCCATAGCATTTTTGCATTAAGCAGCTGTGAGACCAGGTCTAATATCTTTTATTATCTTGGCAAAGCTGCACACACTGAGTAGTGGGGCCATAATAAAAAGATCCAATACCCTATTAGCACAGCTAAATATTTGACTTCTAAACTCAAGTGGAAAATGAAACTCTGCCTGGAGAGGAGCTGGTGAGGGGTTGCCTTGTCTGGGAAACGAACCACAACTCCTTCTTGTTTATAGCACTTTACAGTTACTGATGCCTTGCCAGATGCATCTTTTCACCTAATGTTCAAACTACCAACCACCAGATGTAGGCATTCTCATCCCCATGCACAAGTGAGGGAACCGAAGCTTGAGGAAGTGATGCTACTTGTCCCTTAAATCCACCTGGTCTGACTTCCAGGGAGTCTGTAAAGTCCGTGGTGCAGTAGCCTCTAATTCAGCATTCTCACCTTGTGGGTCACAACCCACAAGAACTGTATTAAAAGGCTCACGGCATTAGGAAGGTTGAGAACCACTGCTCTAATTTATGTTGGTTTCCTTTTCTTCCTAACCTGTGGTTCATAGTTTCAGTGTTAAATTAATAATTTTCTAAACAAAATGTGATTTCAGTTTTACATTTGGGGGGAGGGGCAACACCCTGCTTCTTCCCTTCTTGCCTTTTCTACCTATCTTCTTTTCTCATACTCTTCCAACAAAAATGTATTGAACCCCCAACTCCTTCCCCCGTGCTAGCGCTGTGCTGAATGTTGGACTAGAGCAGTGACTAAGGCATATGTTGTACCATACATCATGGATCTTCCTATCCAGCAGAAATTTCTAAATCATTTCTGGCATTTCTAAATCGTAACAGAAAATGAAGAAACAGAAGTACAAGGGAATAGAATTGTGGGGATATGGGTGAATAGGTTATGGAAAAGACCCTAAGAAAATGTCATCAAAGCTGATGTTCCAGCCAGACTCAGTCATGAGAAGCACAGAAGTGGTGTGCAAGGAGAAAACTCCTGAAAGAAATAACATGTGCCAATGCTAAGAGGTAAAAGAGGACTTGCTGATTTGAGTCACCAAGAGCAGTTCATTGTGACCAGGCAGTAAATTGGTAGTAAATTGGCCGGCAAAACAGCAAGTGGCCAAATCTGGAAGGGCTTAAGGGACTGAGTTCAGAGGCTGTTATGCCAATGCAGGGGAACCTGCCATGGCTATAGGAAAGGAGAGGACTTCTTTATGCTTTAGCAGGTGAATCACTGAAAGATCTTGTTAAAATGTAGACTCTGATTTAGTAGAGCTGGGAATGAAGCCTGAGATCCTGCCTTTCTAACAAACCAGGCAAGTATCATCTAGGCCATGAGGCCTAGACCTGTGATGAACAATTTGGTAGGCACTGGCCACATGTGGCTATTGGGCTACAGCAATGTGATTGGTTCGAATTGAAATGTAGTGTGGGAGTGAAGTGTGCACTTGACTCTAAAGACCTAGGTAGAAAGAAAGAATGTAGAAAGTCTAAGTATTTTGTTAAGTTGTTTGCATTATGAAGTGTTGCTATTTTTGGTTATTTTGAGTTAGGTAAAGTGTCTCATTAAAAGAAAGTTAACCTGTTTTTACTTTTTGAATGTGACTATAAAATACTACAGATGGTATGTATTGACTACAGGCTTACTATACACTAGTTTAAATAAATATATTATTATAATTTATTCTGTCTGCTTTTTTAAAATGTAGGCACTCGAAAATTTAAAATTATCTATGTGGCTCTCTACCAAACCCACTGCCCTGGCTTGTCTCTTTGCCGTGGTTAATTTGCTTACTGTTTCTTTATTACAGTGCATTTTCCTTCTCTGAGCCTGTGTTTACTGCTCCCACTTCTTAGAATGATCTCCTAGCTCCAAATACTGTCGCTATCTCCTAGTTTATCAGAAAGCGTTGATTCATCTAAAGCAGGGATTCCTAACGTTGGAATCACCAAAGGTGACATAACCCTAAATGGTTTCATTTACACTTTACCTGCAAGGAAGAATACACTAAAAAGGAATTTGAACTTAACACTTATTTTGCAAATGAATAAGCCAAGGCTCAGGGATAGAGATTTACTTGAAATCATAAAGACCAACCCAGGTTTTTTGACTCTTATCACTACTCCATCTCTCTACTGCATCCCAGGGTGAATGGCATTTACAGCCTCCCATCCTTGTGTTCCTTTCTCAATGGTATTTGCATTTGAATGTCTTAATCACACCTAAAAGGACTCTGTTGAATGTGAGTTTGGGCAACCTGGAGAGGTAGAAAAAGTCAATGCAGTCTTTCTGGAAAGAAGTATGGAGAATCCTCAAAGAGCTAAAAATAGACCTTCTATTTGATTCCAGAATCCTATTACTAGTTATCTACCTAGAAGAAAAAAAAATCATTTTACAATAAGGACATTTGCACTCAAATGTTAATAGCAGCTTAATTCACAATCGTGAAGATGTGGAAACAACCTAAGTGCCCATCAACCCATGAATGGATTAATAAATGTGGCATACGTATACCATGGAATTCTATTTAGTCATAACAAAAGATGGAGACTTTGCATCTTTTGTATTTACCTGGATGAATTTGGAGAACATTCTTCTAAGTAAAGTATCTCAAGAATGGAAAAGCAAGCATCCTTATGTACACAATACCTTCCTGAAACTACTAGATCAACAACAGGCTCAGAAAGAAAAAACACAATGAAATTCAAGAAGGGGGGAAGGGGTTTGGTAAGTTCCCACCTAATGGGTACAAAGCACAGTTATATGGCACACTTACTGGGTGAAGGATTCAACAGAAACCTGGACTTTACCTTACAAATGCAAACAATGTAACCGAACCATATGTGCCTGCATATTAATCCCAAATAAAAATAAAGAAAAGTCATTTTTCTAAGGCCAGAATCTCTGAGAAGTACTGGGGAGCTGAACCTATATACTAAGGAGATAAATACCCAAAAGTGTTAAAAGTGAATGGTGGCCTATTTAGTAAGTGTGAATTCTGCCTGGCAAAGTTAATGCTTCACACACACACACACACACACTCACTCTAATAACTTATGTATAACTTCATATGTAGAAAATGTCAAAAACCTGAGTCCTTCCATGAACATGAAGCCACTTGTTGAATGCCCCAATGAGCCCCAGGGATAGGCCCTGCCTGAGAGTCCTTACATCACCCCTTGTAGGTTGCCACCTGATCTTCCAAATCCCTCTTTGGTCTCAGTTTGTACCCAAAGCTTTCCTCTTGCGAATTGTGCAAAAATTCTTCTCATTCTCCTCTTGTGGTCTGTGAAGGATGATCCTAATCACAATCTCCTACAGATTGTCAGTAGAAGACCACCGGGCAGCCCGGAATATTCTGCCTTCACTTGAAAGATGCAGCCTTCCCCCTTCTTGGAGGGTTCATACCTTTAAAGTTTGTCACCGGTATATTTAGAGGATTCCCCACTCCTCTACCTTTCTCTAAAACATCCTTCAAGGAAGGATGTTATCCATTGAATTCTAATAAATCAGAGGATAACTCAAGGCTGATGTTTCATGGGACATTTTGAGGTGGAGCTTCGTCATTCTAGTTTAACAGAATTTCAGACCTAGGAAGAGCATTAGGAATCCCCTTATTGTGTTGAATCCCCTTATTGTATGGGTGTGGGGGGTATTGGCCCAGAGTTGGGGTCACAAAGTCAAAGTGGCAAAGGAAGTTAGTGGTTTAGAGGGAAGAAAAATCAAGTTTCTGGACTTGAGCTCCCCCCTCATTTCACGAACTTCAGACCGTAATCACATATATTCTGACACGAGGCCTTGCTGGAGAAACTTCAGGGTTCCTTAAGTGGTCAGACATATCGAAATGAGCAAAGCATGGCTCTTATGTAGGTGTCATCCTTGAGGAAATTTTGTCTTTTTTGTTCATTATTACATCACTATAGCACCTCTGTTCAATAGAGATAGAATGTGAGCCATGTGCATACCCCTTTTTCTAGTAGCCACATTAAAATGAGAAATAAAATACATGAGCATAATTTCAATAATATGTGTATATTTTATTTGAATGAATATATTGAAAATGCTATCATTGAAACATGCAATCAATAGAAAACAGTATTAGTGAGACACTTCACATTCTTTGTTTTCATAGGAAGGTTTTGAAATCCGTTGCCCATTACAGTACACTTCAGTTTAGGGTAGCTCTATTTTGGTGCACCAAGGCCCCACGTGGGTAGGGTCTAACGTATTGGACAGTTCAATTTGTGAACTTAGGAAAGTGTCTGGCACATAGTAGGAATCCCCCCAAAATGCAGCTTAGCAGTTATTGGAGGAGGGGAAGCAAGGCCAGAGAACAAAAGTGACTTCCTCGTGTACTAATTCATGTAATTACCTTTCTCCCAGACCAGAAAGGAAGCACAGCACCAGCCAGAGAGCAGACGCAGCCCACCCTTAACGGTGGTTACTCCAGCATTCAGCACTGACACATAACAGGTGCCCAGTGAATGTGTGCAGGGAAAGGTCACATCGCTAATTGGCAAGAAAGGAGGGTAGAAGACTGGGGCCCCTGCCTACTGCCTAGGGCACTTTTCACTATACCCCACTGTCATGAAAATTGATTCATGTTCAGGACCTGGAAGAGTGTATAACAATCCCATCAAGGATATGCTAGTGGGGTGCAGATGCTGAGGCACTGATTACTATTTAGATTTCTCTGTGAATAGGTGTCCAGTGGGCACAGTTGGAACTCATTGTGTTAGGAAGGATCAGAGTTTACCTGCTGTAGGAAATCTGGATCCCATTTACATAGCAGAAAACAGCTGCCTGCTACCCTGGTTCCTTTTAAACAAACATATGCTTTGTGATGTGCCTGGAGCTCACTGGACTCCAAACCTTCAGACACCCCAGAGGGTGTCAGTGCTGGGAAAGGGTGCCCCTGCTGTTCTGTCCCCCTTTAACATTATATGACTGCTTTCTTCCCAACCCTCCAGGCCCAGCCAGGAGTCACACCTAGGACGCCTTCCTGGATCTCTGCCTGCGTCAGGGACCCCCTCTGACTAAGATGAAGCAGACTTTCCATTTCTCCACCTGCATCTACTGCTTTCTACCATGTCTCACAGAGGCAATGCATTCCAAGGGAGCAGCCGTCTCTCCTAATCTAATAACTATAAAATATCTGAGCTCAAAGAAACCTTGCATGTCTTCTAAAGCCATTTCCTAAACTTCGGTTCTTTGCATATCATCACGTCACAGTCTTTATTGTAGCCATCGTTGTACTCATAAAGGTCCATTTTCATTCAATCTTTCTGTGTTATAAAGTTGTTCATTTTGGAAGGAAAACAATATCTTTGAAATCAGAAGCATGGTGTGCCCATTATGTATTATGGTTATATAAAATAAATATATAGCTATTTCACTATAATCATAAGACATTGAATATGTGTAAATAGCTATACATAGCAATATGTTCTCTGTGAACCTCTTAAAACCAACTGTGTTTCCACCGGTGAGACATAGATCTCACCTTTAAAACATTTTTCTAAGTCATTATTCTTATTAGAAAGACCCTGAAACTGAGGCTTAGGGAGATGTAGGATCTGTGAGGCAGATTGGAAGGCAAAGCTGGCTTGATGCTAGACCTGCTGTTTCTCAGATAGGTTTCTATCAGCATTTTCTCCATCTGTAGCAGTCAAGTGGCATGCTCCATGCATCAGTCTGATGTTATTGGAAAACAGGGACTTTCAAATCATACATTCAAATTGCAACTGCACATTTGTGGCTGCACAAGTTCATACCAAGTTCATGTTTCATTTCTCCTAAGCTATTTTCATTCCAGAAATGGGAATGGTGGGTTTTCTGGAGTTGTGAAAACATTTGCGCATTTAACTTAGCTCACAAAAACCCCTGTACCATTGACTAGCCAGGAGTTGTCCAACAGAAATACAAAGCAAGCCACATAGTTTGTTTTAAATTTTATAGTAGCCACATTAAAATAAGAAAAAGAATCTAAAGAAACAGGTGAAATTAATTTTAATAATATATTTCATTTAACTCATTATATCTAAAATATTCTCATTTCATTTCAAAATGTAATCAGCAGAAAAATTATTGATGAAATAATTTCCTTTTGTTATTTCTAATTTTTAAAAATGAAGTGTGTATTTTATATCTAAAGCTTATCTCATTTCACACACTGAACTTCCATTGAATAACTTAATATGAATTTAGGTTTTGGAAAATTTATGTAGTTGGAAATGTAGATTCATACGCTCAAGTTTTCTTAATACACTTAAAATTGTTCCATTAACTGAATTATTGAGTTTTAATTTTAATTTTAATTTAATTAATTAATTAATTTATTTATTTATTTTAGAGACAGAGTCTCACTTTATCACCCTTGGTAGAGTGCTGTGGCGTCACAGCTCACAGCAACTTGCAACTCCTAGGCTTAGGTGATTCTCTTGCCTCAGCCTCCCGAGTAGTTAATTTTAATTTTAAACTACAGTTGGCCGTCTGTATGCATGGATTCTGAATCCACAAACTAGACCAATCTTGGATCAAAGATATTCAGAAGGAAAAAATCATAAAAAATTAAAATAAAAAAAACAATACACATAAAACATAATACAGTATAATCATTTGCATAGCATCAGCATTGTATTTGATATCATAAATAATCTAGAGATGATTTAATGCATATAGGAAGATATGTGCAGGTTATACGTAAATGCTACCCCATTTTATGTAAAGGATTTCAACACCTGAGGATTTTGGTGTCTGTGTGTTATAATCCCCCTCATATACTGAGGGGGCAATTGTATTTAAAAATAAAAATTCAATTATTTATCACATTGGCCATATTTCAAGCTCTCAATAACTATACAGGGCTAGTGGCTACCATATTGAACAGCCCAAGTTTACCTTTGAACCTTGTTTTCATATTGCTTTCCTTGCAAAATAGTCATTGTATGTATTACAAACTTAAGCATCTTTAATATACTTATTTACATCTGTGATGGTTTATTTGATCATCACAACTGCCTGTGAGATAAGCTGGGTAAATATTAATATCCACATTGTAGAGATGGTGGCAAAACCAGGGCTTTGAGAGATTAAATGGTGAGTCTAGGGACACACAGGTGATAAATGGCAGAGTTGTTCTAGAACACAGGGCTGCCGATTTCCTGAACAGGGCTTTGCTCAGAATCCTTAAGGAAAATGCCAAGTTTACCTACCATGTAAAGAGTAGTTAGATTTGAAAACCAATTCATCAAACTTATTCCTTTAAAATACTCCCTTTATCACATACTTGGTGTTACTTGTTAATAGTTTGAGCCCATCATTTTTTTTTCTTTTAAGCTGAAGGGAAAGGAGATGAGGTTATTGGCAAAATGCTAAACTAATTAGCTCCACTGTAGGTTACTTAGAAGGCTCGTTTTAGCAGCTGTATTATTTAAGCATCAGATAACTGATTTGTTAATAACTTTTTTTCTTCCTCTAGTGAGTATAATTTTCTTCTGTGGGGTTCAAAAAGGTAAAAGTTTCCCACGTAGGGAACTGATTGTTGTGTTCAGTCTTTGATAGGTTTATTCTTATGCCAGGTTTCCTGATTTTCTTTCTCTTTTCTTTTTTCCCCCCAGGTTGCAGGGTGTGTGTGGGAGTGCTAATCTGTATAGGATCATTTTCTTCCCCCTCTCTGTTTGTCTTCCTTTGACTATTTTCTCATGTGAAGGCAAATACAATAATAGCATCTTACTTTCTAAAGCTCCTTTCATCTTGATGGAGTTGCGAGCACCACTGAACACATTGCATTTCAAAACTTATGGAAATACAGTCTTACAGTTACAAATTTAGACAACATGAAAAGTCAGACACACGGGGCCCTTGAAGCACATTAATTCCCTCACAACACGTCCCATCCTCTGAGCGGCTACAATTATTAGTCTCCAAGCTAAGCCAAGCCTTTTACTAAAGGTAGCACAGACCTTGTTAAGGGAAAGGGGAATGATGTTTATTTGTGTATCTACATTTCCTTGTGATTACTGGGAGCCCACGCAGATCTGTAGGGTTCAAACCAAAAAGGCTGGAAGAGGAATTTGTACTCTCACTGTAGTTTTGCAGACAATCCAAGAGTTTGCACCTTTTGTGAAGCTCATTTCCCACATTCCGCTTTCCAAGGCTGTGCATTTCATGTTCCTTTTGCAAACTGTGCAAAGGCTGCCTTAATAATTTAGAAGATTACAACCCAAACACCCACCCACTTGTGAAAGGCTCAACCTAAATAACTGCCTTGCCTCATCTCAAACTCTCATTCATCCTGCCCAACCTAACTCACTCAGCTGCCCATGCTCTCTGCCCTCAACCTGGTGGCAATAGGGTCATGCACAAGCCTGTATAATCCAAAACCATGATAAATCCAGACTTCCAAAACATTAGCCACCTGTGAAATCTGAATCCTTTTCAGTTATCCAGACATCCGGACAGTCTATTTCTGATTTCTCTAAAAGTGAGTATTGTGGTCTTCAAAAAGTCACTTTCTTCTCAAGGGTTATTAAGAGTGCGTGAAATCAGAATATTGGAGTAGACGATTGATAAGGTTTCATCCAGATGAAATAATCTGAGATTTTGCAGGAAGTTTATAATGACTGCATTAGTACAAGTATACTCACTCCATATTGACATACCAGCATATTCTTTTTTCCTTATTTTCAAGTACATTGCCTAAACCGAGTATTTGCTTATATAAATTATGTAACTATTTAAAACACCAATATTGACTCATTTGGTGTAAAATTGGACGTATGTCATGTGTTTGCTCTAGCACATATTGGGAAGTAGTCAGATTCTCATTTCTTCTTATTTTTCACAGTGATAGCAATTGACCTATAAAATACACTCTGTACACTGAACATATGTGGGTGACCACGACAGTCACAGCGAAGACAATCAGAGAAGCAAATTTATAGGAAAAGAGAACTGAAAGATATGGCAGTTTGTGAAGTTATGAGAAATTTTCCTCCTTCCATGACAAAATAAAACATGTTCATTATAGAAATAGTAGCACATGCAGAGAGGAAAACAGTTAACTTGTGTATGTAGTCCATGATAGCAGGAATTCTGTTAATCTTGCCAACAATTGGGTCATCAATGATTTATAGAGTATCTCTGACTAATTAACAAACAGATTCTGAGTATATGAATAAGAAAATTAATGCAAGCAAGACTTTAAAAAAAATACAGCTACTCCTGGAACACAGAGATAACCAACATTAACAAGTAGTATACCTCCAACCAGCCTTTCATCAGCAAATGTATACATATTTATATGGTTTAAAGACTGGCTTTATTACGGTATAATTTATGTAATTATTGTTGACAATTGACATCAATTTTGAGTATTCAATTCCATGACACAAGTATACACACATGTACTACTACCAAAATCTAGAAATAAAATCTTTTCTTTACCCTTAATGTTCCTTGTGACCCTTTGTAGTAATTTTCTCTCCACTCTTGACCCCATGCAACCACTGACATGGTTTTTCTTACTATAGGTTTGCATTTTATAAAATTTTAGGTTAATGTCATGAAATAGTAAGTTGTCCTTTGTGTCTGGCTTTTTTCATAGGACATAACGCTTTTGAGATTCATCGATAGAATTATGTATCAATAGTTTGTCTCTGACTTGTATGGTTATGGTTATAATAGTTTATTTATCTATTAGCAGTTGATAGATATTTAGGTTATTTCCAATTTTGGCTGTTGTCATGAAGCTGTTATTAACATTTCCATATAAAGCCATGCTGGAAAGATCAACTACATGATTAGAACTTTGGGGTTTTGAACTAGGTCATATCAGCCTGGCCTTCAGGAAGGAGATAGGGATTAAAGATTGAGTTAAATTGTGTGGCCAGCCCATGATTCGAACAATCTGCTCACATAACAAAATTCTGATAACAACACTGGACACCAAGGTTCAGTTGAGCTTTCTGGTTGGTCAACACATTAGTGTGACAGGATGATGATACATGTGGATCCCACACAGAGAGAACGTGGACTCTCCATCCTGGACTCTCCAACCTTCTGGACCTTTTCCCATGCATCTCTTCTTTTGACTAATTCTGATCAGTATCTTTTAAAATAAAACTATCATCAGAAGTATATTACTTTGTTCAATACTGGGAGTCATGCTAGTGAGTTATTAAACCCAAGAAGAAAGCAGAACCCCCTGAATTTGAAGCTAGTTAGTCTGAAATATAGGTAGCCTAGAATCTTGCAATTTGTGGCCAGTGTCTGAAGTCATGATAGTCTTGCCCTTAACATGTGAAGTCTGCTAATTCAGGGTAGTTAGTGTCAGAATTAAGCAGAAATATTGAAAAGGGAGATACAAACCACAATAAGACAGCATTACCAGTAAGAATGCTACGATTTAAATGACTCACAATGCCAAGTGTTTTTTTTTAATTTTTGGTCAATGGCATCCTCCTCTCCATCGTTCAATACGTGAGTCATTCAGTTAGCAAATGGGCTTAGAGATTGGAACATACTGCCACCATTATAAGTAACCATGCCTTTTAACTTCCCTTTAGAATTCCATAGGATAAAAGTCTGCAGAGTAGTTCAGCATTTCCATTCTAATGGAAATCTAGGTTGTTTCCAATTTTTTCAAATAATGAACAGTCATAAATATTCTCATATATGGCTTCTTGTACACATGTGCAAATATTTCTCTAGGGTAGATAACAAGAGTTTAAATTTATCTGTCACAAGGAATGTGCATTTTAAACTTTACTGAAAAATCACCTTTCTTATCAGCTATACTAATTTGTAGTCCAACCTATTGTGTTTGAGGGTTTGTTAAACTACCTCCTAATTGTTTTTTTTTTCAAATTGATGTTTGAAATGGTATATTATCTTAATTTCCCCTTCCTAATCACTAGTGAGTATAAACATCTTTTCATGAATTTATTGGCCATTTGCATATTCTCTTCCATGAATTGTCTCTTTATCACTTTTATTTTTTTCTTTTTCTGTCAGTTGTTTATTTTTCTTACAAGCATAAGAAAAATTATATATTTTGTTATATTTTGAAATGTTTTCTCCTAATCTGCATTTTTTAACTTTTATATTCAACTTTATCATACAAGGGTTTATAATTATGATTCAATAAAATTTATCAATTAAAAAATTCAATCTACTCGTAAAGACTTACCCTTCTGACATATCAATGAATTCACTTTGTTATTTAAAGGAATTTTTCATCTACATTCATGGGAGATATTCTGTAGTTTTATTTTTCTTTAATATTTTTAATTGGTTCTGATGTCAGGGTAATGCTAAATTCATATGTGTAAAATAGATTGGAAAGTCTTTTGATACTTATCTGAAGTCTTTGGGAAGAACTGGTATTGTGTCTTCCTTAAATATTTGGTGGAATTTACAATTGAAGTTAGCTGAGCCTAGAATTTTCTTTGGGGGTAGGTTTTTAAGCATGAATTGAATAACTGTAATAGATATAGTACTCTAGTTATTTATCTCTTCTCCAGTGATCGTTAGTTGTTATTGCCTTTCAAGTAGGTAATACATTTCGTCTGAATTATCAGTTTTTGCGACCAAGTTTTTGTGCTGTGATAATATCTGACTATGTATTTAATTTCTATAGGGTATGTAATGATCTCCTTACTTTCATTCCTAATGTTGGTAATTGGTGTTTCTTCCTCTTGTGAATTTTAGTTAGAGTTGGGTTTAATTTCATTGATCACTTCACAGAATCAGATTTTTATTTCATTGATTTTTTTTCAAGTATTTGCTTCCAAGTTCTTTGATTGCCATTCTTATCATTAGTATTTTCTCCTTTCCAACTTACATTAGATTTCATTTGTTTTTGTTTCTCTTGTTTTTTTAAACAAAAAATTAGAATGGAATTAGAGCATAAATTTGATACTTTTATTCTTTTTTAAAATATAAGTATCTAATGCTATAATTTTCCTCTCCACAGTGCTTAATTTTCATTCCGCAATTCTGTCATGTTATGTTTTTATCTTCATTCAATTCAAATTGTTCTCTAAATTTCTCTGTGATTGCTTCTTATGCCCATACATTGTTTAGTGTGTGGTTTAATTTCAAATATTTGAAATTTTTTTCCAAATATACTTCCATTTTCCAGTGTCCAGTCTAATTCTATTTGGCAAAAATGTTCTCTGTAAATTTTCAATCATTTTTAAGTGTTCTCTGTAAATTTTCAATCATTTTAAATTTCTAGGGGGTATAGAATGTTATATAATTTGGTTACCTTGACATTTTTCTTTGAAAAAAATATGTATTCTGCTGAATTATTTTCTGTGCTCTAAAAATGTCCGTTATTCCACATTTATGGACAATATTGTTCAATCTTTTAAAATTCTTCCTAATTTTTCATTTGTTTGTTTTTACACAATTACTGAAAGAGGAATATAGATAAATCTCAACTATAATTTGGATTTATCTATTTTTCTTATTTCTGTGAATTTTTGCTTCATATTTTCAAAGTTCTTGTATTGAATGTGTATCTACTCATATGTTGGGGTTTTGTTAATAAATTGAAATCTTTGTTATTATAAAATGTTTCTCTTTATCTCTGGTAATATTCCTTTATTGAAGTCTGCTTCATTTGATTATTAATATAGATTCTCCAAGCTTCTTTCATTTACTGTTAATGTAGCACACTACATTATTTTATTTTGCCTTATTTTGATTTTTTATGGTTGTAGGTATCATACAATTAAGTCTTACTGTTTTTTATCCATTCTGACTAACCATGCCTTTTGTTTGGAGTTGATTATTTATGTGTGGTTTAACTACTGATTTGGATGGGTTTATAGGTATTTTTATCTTAGTTGTTCTCCATTTATACCATCTTTGTTCACTTTTTCTTGTTTAATTTTGTCTTTTGTGTTAATTGCACATTTTCTATGATTCTACTTCATCGCTACCATTTGTTTATTAGTTAATACTTTGAAAAAAAGAAGTTAGTGGTTGGTTGCTCGAAGGTTTACAATATAAATATTTAACTCACTATGGTCTACCCTTAAACAATATTATACCAAATTATATATTGCTTAAAAACCTCATGACGCTACATTTCCATTTTCCTTATTCTGGCCTTTATATCAATGTTTTCAAACATTTTTAACTTCCACATATTTTATAAATGCCACAGAACACTTTAAATATGTTTTGCTTAATGATTATCTTTTAATAATATTCAAAAATTAGAAAAAATAAGTCTTATATTGCCTATACACTTAGTTTTTGTGGTTTTCTTCATTCCTTGTGTAACCCAAACTTATATCTGGTTTTGTGTTTTTTACATCTGAAAAATTTCCTTTAACATTTCTTACAGTGAAGATATGTTGACAATAAATTTCTTATTTTTTTAAAGTACATTTTTACTGGGTATAAAATTCTTGCTTGAAGGTCTTTTGCTACCAACATTTCACAAATGTGGTTCCATTATCTTCTGACCCTGTGATTTCTTAGAAGCTGTCTTCTGTAATTCTTATCTTTGTTCCTTTGGCAGTAATGTGTCTTTTTTTTCTGAAAGTTTTTAATATGTTCTCTTCATCCATGGTTTTCAGCAATTGGATTGTGATAAGACTCGGTGTGGTGTTCTTAAATTTCTTTTTCTTTGGGTTTGTTGATATCTTAGGATCTTTGAAAGTGTAATTTTATATACATTGTGGTCTGATTATTCACACATTAGTCTGCTTGCTATTGTCTCAGAGTTCACTGAAGCTTATTCAACTTTTTCTGACTTGTTATTATTATTTCCCTGTGATTCACTTTGGGGTATTCCCGTTACTATATTTCAAGTTCATTGATACTTTATTTGGTGTGCCTAATAATAGTGTCTATATTTTTCATTTTAGTTATAGTATTTTCATATCTATAACTTCCATTGTCATATTTTTAAATCTCCTATTTCTCCTCCATGTCCATCTTCTATTTTGTGAACATAATGAACAAATTTATAGTAGCTATTGTAAATTCCTTGCATTCAAACTGCATTTTCCAAATTATAGATTTTATTCTATTAATTTGTTTTTCCTCTGATTATTATCATAGTTTCTAGCTTCTTTGAATGCCTGGTAATCTTTTATTAGATTTTTAGATATTGTGAATTTTTATTATTGGATATTGAACATTCTGCAAAACTAATATGTTAGCTTTATATCATATGTTCCTTTGTTCTGATTCACATTACAGTACTTGGGCATCAGTTTGCTTCAAGATTTGCTTTAGAAAAGTTTTATTATGACTGGTCTAGTGTAGCATTTATTCTGAGACTACTTTAATTTGCTCTCAAGGCAATATCATTCTCAGAATTTGGCCCAGTGCCTCACATATTAGAGGTTCTTTATGCTCTAGCTGGTGAGAACAGACACTATTCCTAGCCCTCTATGAGCTCCAGAAATTGATCTGCCTACTGCCCCTGGAACTTCTTTTTTGGTCTCAGTCAATTTTATCTCACACACATGCATGTCATTCTCAGCTAAAGACCTGAGAGAAGTCTCATGCAGATATAGAGATCTTTCTGTGTATAGCTCCTTTCTGTACTCAGTCCTGACAATTCTAGTTATCTTGGCTTTCCTGAACTGTGATCTTCATCTCCTCAATTTGGTAAACTTTTTAGGCCCTGATTCTGTCCCTTTCCTCATGATAGAACCTGTAAAGGGCCTCTTGCAGTGATCAAGTGGTCATACTGCTCACCACACTGTCCTGCACTTTTTGCTGTTTAGAGTCTTCAATTTTTTGGTCTAGATTTTGAGTGATAAAAGCTAATTCCTATAGCAGTTAATCCTGTGTTGGCAGAAGTGGATGTCTTATGTACACACTTTGAAAGGACTCATATTATACCTGCTGTATTATAGATTACTTTGTGTTTCCACTTACTGTGAACTTCTTAAAATATTAAATGTTCTTCAGCAACTCAATTTTAAATATATTGAGTAGTTTATGACTTCATTTAATTAGTACTTTATAGTTGCACATATAAGTAACTGCATTACCAAAGCAATGCCATTGATACTTGTATACTTTACATAAACAAAAGAAATCTCCAAATACTAAATTATTACTGCCTATAGTAAGATTATAGAACTAGTAACAAGAGGGGTTATGGAATTTTTACCAAGGATATATTGTATCATAAACTGGTTTATTATTTAACTGGCTTGGCCAAGAAATAGGAAACAGAAACACAACACATAGTTTAAGAAATGTCATTAAAGTTGGAATTTTGTCCACTAGACCTTTTTGAGCAGAATCTGGAGCAAAGACATTATACTTCTACCTTTCATGTTATAAGCAAAAGAGAGAAAGATATATGGCAATTATATGATTAGTTAATTTTCAAATCTATCTTCTAAGGCATATCCTTGCATTAAAATTAGTTTAGTTTTCTTTACCTTTTCTGTTTTTAACTACAACTTAGAAGAACTTTGATGGACCCCTTCAAAATAGCAATCTTTGTGGTCTTTTTAATAATATAATACTGTCAGCACTAAAAATATCCAATGTCTATATTCTCTTTATGTGTAATACATTTATTAATAAATGTTATACATTATTATATCTATATTGTATCTGTTTGTCATCATCTACATATGAAAACTCAACTTTTAAAGGTGAACAAATGCAGAAACAGAATGTTAATATTTTCTTCTTGAAGGTTTATGATGGAATATTTTTCCATCTCTAAGAGGTTATGTTTACCAACCTAAGAAACCACTATTCTCAAATAATAAAATAGTATAAAATAAACGAATACCAGGCAAGGTAACTGATTTATTGAGTTCATATATAACAACTTAATAAGGTACAAGGTTATTATTTACATTTTATAGCTAGGGAAACTGAGGCTTAGATAGTGTAAGAGACATCTAAGATTGCAAATAAGGCAAATAAAGAGTCTAATATAAATAAATGCAAGCCTATTCTGAATCCAGTTAACTCTCCTTG
Organism: Arctocebus calabarensis; assembly: GCA_963573935.1. Classification (NCBI taxonomy): domain Eukaryota; kingdom Metazoa; phylum Chordata; class Mammalia; order Primates; family Lorisidae; genus Arctocebus; species Arctocebus calabarensis. Next base: position 28,797 of record CAUYON010070497.1, on the reverse strand, counting down.
GCACCACTATGTCCTATATTTTGAAAAATGATGCTTCATGTTTTATCTATAAGAACAATGTGTTCAGGCAGCCCACTACCATTAACTCAAAAATTCTTCATGACATGATTAAAATCTTAGTTTCCAAAACAAATCACATCAGATATTTTATTAAATTAATACAATTTAATGATGGTATTAGTAACCATATTAGAATATACAGGAGATGACATTTAATCCCCTGTTTCTATATCACTTGCTCTTTATTCCTTCTCTCATTATAGGTATGGGAAGACATGAGGTCAGTGGGAATTAACTTTTCATTTTCAATTAATAAGGTGAGGTTTTGGAGAAAAGTAGGCCTAAAAGATTGGCATGGAAATGGGCTAGAAGGAGGGAGGAAGAGCACTTGGAGAATAAAGGAATCTTGGGGGAAGTCCCAAATCTCAGCTGCTCTTCAGCAAGTAATCATATAGAGCAGATAGTGAAAGACTGGACCAGATTCAGTCACTGACCTGGAGATGAAATTCTCCATTTTGCTTTATCAACTCAGCCAGAAATCTGCTCCCCCTAGAGCCATATTTAGCCAACTTGCTATCTCCTTCCACCCTACCTGGTTCATAAACATAGATACAGGCATGGAAGTGAACAGAGCCAGCATTCTCTTCCCAAAGGGCAAACTATTTTTGAACTGCATCAAGCAGAGTGCAGAGGCCAGAAATGGTTGTAGTAAATAAAATAACAATATTAAATCCTGTTTGCAGTCCTGTGAGTGATAGGTAAAAGGAGATAAGAGTAGAAGATGAAGAATCAAAACTGAAAATCTTCTAGCCCACTGGCTATACAGTAAAGTGTAATACACTTTAGAGAGGTGTAGTTTGGTATCAGAGAAAGAGCATGGGTTTGGCAGTGAAAAGAATGATGTTGCCTGTTTCACGACTTCCTATGTCTAGATTTATAGCACACGCTTTGACTGGCCTCAGTGACATTGGTTCAAATGTGAGTGTAACTGTTGATGCCACCATAGACTTATCTTGAATATTAACATGAAAGTAATCATGAGAATGTTTCATGAGCATGTATCATTTACCTTCTCCTCATTCTCCAGGGTCATGACTAAGTCATTTTGCCTCGAGTTCCCAACCACCTCCATTTAAAGTGGCCATATCCTCTTCCCAAATCCTTTCCAACAGCTAATATAATGGTAGCTACATTATCTAAAGTAAAACAACAAGGATTAAATTAATTAAAATAACAGTTTATTAAATCTCATACAGCGAAAAAACCATCATTCAACATGTCACCCAAATAAAAATTATTATAGGCATTTTACATTTCTTTTCCATACTCTGTCTTCAATATCTGTTGTGTATTTCACATTTAAAAGCACGTGTCAAGTTAGACAAGCTATATTTCAGCTGTTTAGTAGATACATGGGGCTAGCTGCTGTCACTTCCAAGAGCTTGCCCAAAAGGAGACAACTTTCTGACTTTCTGTGGACTGCTTTCCTAAAGTTACTCTTGGGTGGCAATAACCATGTCAGTGGCCTGGGAAACACCCCCTAACACCACCCTAGCTTTGGAGTTTTAATCAGTTTAACTGTTTTTCTTGATATTTGAGATTCAAACATCAGATTGAAAATAGGATGGAGTAAATTGTAGAACTTACCCTTCCAAGATCATTTTAGCCTAGATTCAGTGCCCAATGAATACTTTTAAAGACTTCTCTTGTTGCTCAGATAAATAAAGCTTAAAGGAGAGTAGACTAGACCAGATTAAAATCCCAGTGCCCTTCTTTTACCATCCAACATTGTTTAAGAGTTAGAATGCCATTGGATTTCAAGGGATTCTGTTTGTGCAGCATGAACGCAGATGTGCTCAAGTGTATAAGACCCTTACTCAGTCTTCCATGTCCTAAATTTGGCAGGCTAACTAAGGGATGGAGGATTATGCAGTTTAAATTGGATGAAAACGGTGATGGTTGTTAAAAAAATAGCAAGAACACCACCAACAACCAAAAACAAAAATAAAACAGAAACTCTTCTATGCACTAATGAAATAACATTTCATCTCGAATCTCTAGACTAGCCCAAGAATGTACTAGAACCAGATGATCTCAACTGAATTTCTTTTCTTTTTTTTTTTGGCTGGGGCTGGGTTTGAACCAACCACCTCTACCATATGGGGCCAGCCCCCTACTCCTTGGAGCCATAGGTGCTGCCCTCCACTGAATTTCTTAATCCTGAGATTTCATAGCTATTAATATGTGAACAGTTGTCTTTGCATTTTTAGAAGCACAGAAGCCCCGGGAGGGGTCTTGATTCCTCTATGCTTCTGCAGAGGCCTGGGGAAGACCTCCAGATCTATGATCAATTACTCAGTAGGCAGGTGAGACCCACTGATCTTATCTAGCATACATGGCAAGTTCCCAGGAGACAGCTGTTTGTGCAATAAATTTTGGACACTGTCAAATAGTCTCACCATTTGAGAGTATTTGTTTATAGCGGAGAGATACAGCTTACATTTCACTGAAGACAGAGAGAGTAGTGGAATACCAATGCAAGTATCCAGGAGTATGTTCAACCAGGTTTGAGCTTGTGATAAACATATGTAACTATTCTGACTTAGAAATAATGCATACTGCAAGCACTTGAAGAATGGTTTGGAACAAACACCTCTCTGCCTCTTCCCAGCTCCTAAGCTGCATTGTGTGAGAAGAGTGAGAAGAGCCAGAAACCAGGTTTTATTCCAGCTCTTTGATTCAAAGGACTTTGCAACAAGTCTTGTCTGTAGAATATCAATGGGAAATGAAGGGTCCCTTGCTTAGAGAACCCCTTGTCTGTCTTCAAAGAAGCTTTGAAGAGCAGGCACACCTAATATTGGCTCCCCCTGGCTAACATCTTAAGGACTTAGGGAGCCAGGCTGAGATAAATCACTTGGTGGGACTTTTTCCAGATCCTAGGTGCATTTAAGTTTACAGTATGTTTTTTTTTTTTTTTTCTGTTTTTAAAGTGAACTTGAAAAAAAAAAAGTGCCTCCTCTTTGTATAGATCCTTGACCTCCCTCATGGTATGTGCTAAAGATAATAATATTGTGCATAACTGGGGAATATTTTCTATTGTTTGACTGGCTTTCATAATCCAGGTTAATAAACTGAGCAGAAAATATATCCTGGTTGGTCACTATGTGTGAGAATTTTCTAATATCTTTGATTGCAGAAAGACTAAGAGAAAAGAATATTAGATATTGGTCAAACTAGATGTCTTGATTTTTGTTTTTATTCAAGATGATACCCTATGTTCTGGATTTTATTCCTAAATCTACCACTTAAAAAGCATGAGGTCTAGGGCACTTTCTGAACCTTAATTTCCTTGACAATGAGATAATATGCAATCTAATTTAGTCATTGGATTGAGAATTAAGTGTAAGGCACTGTGCCAAGCAGTAATATTTTTAATCCTTACTCAGTTAGTTCTCTAAGCTAAATATTATTGGGCCAATTTTACACATAAAGAAAGTACAACCCAGAGAATTGAAGTAACCTGGACTAATTGAACAAATGGCAGAGCTGGGACTTGAATTCAAGTTCATCTGTCTCTAAAGTCTATGTTCTTAGTCCCTATGTGAAAATCTTTATAATCACACAGAACTGTCCTACTGTACTGTTTTATTATGATATAGCCAATTTCATGTACCAGCCCCAAATATCTCTATGGGATATTAGGAGTTTTGTCATTGCTTTTACCAAGAAGATTTTAGAAAGTGGTTCATTTTCCCTTGAGCTTCAGATAGAAGAACATTTCAGCCAGGATTCTGAGACCTGGATGGGTAGGAGGGTAGGACATTTTGTTCTATTCATGTCTTCAACCTACTGGAAGAGGCCACTACACATTAAGGAGGGCAACAAGCTTTGTTCAGTTTAACAATGTGAATGTTAATCTCATAGAAATACTCAGAGTAATGTTTGCCTAAATATCTGGGCACCCTGTGGCTTAGTCAAGTTGACACATGAAATTAACCACCACAGGATTACACTGTTGAATGCGTGAAAAAGCCAAAAGGAGAATGTAAATCTTCAGATTCAATTCTTAGCTTCCTTTTTGTTTTTTAACACACACTAATTTATAGATCTCATAACATATTGATTAGAAATAGCCACCTGTGTATGTTAACAAAATCAGTATCTTAAAATTACTGATACAGATCAAGGAGTGAGAAAATGACATATATAGGTCACCGCTAAGTGCTCTAGTGATATTTTCAATACATAGATACAATATACTCTGTAGCCTACTTGAGCCAGGAAAAAGAGGCAATTAAAAAGATAGTTTTAACTTTCACTTCCTAATCATATACAGTTTTTCCTGTTCTTTTGATGCTTGTGAGTTTGGGCATATACAGTTAAAAAAATAACATTTTTGTTTTACAATCTTTGGACATGTTTAATAACATCATTAAAATATTTCAAGATTAACGGTGACCATTGAATCGTAAAATGTGTAAGGTTCAGTAGTATTAAGGATCATTCTGATAAAGTGTTCTGGATTCTGAAACAATGTGAGTGATGTCAGAAAAGTATTATTTCTAAGTTGAGGATGAAATACCAATTTCAAGAGGTTGCCGAGAGTCAGCTCACAAGTGATGAAGGTGACAATTTCAAACTTCACCCAGTGTTTTTAAGGTGAAAGTTTTGAAAGAAATATTTAAAAATGTTTTTTGAGTGTTTGCCTAGAAACTAAGGAAAATATTTGATTAGGGTCAAAGGGGCTGCTGATGTAGACATTTGTTGTTTTTGTAGCCTTTATTGTCTCTTCTCTAAGTTTCTGATAATTGCATCCTGGTTTTTGGGGGAGAAGTTATTTTTTCCCCTTAATTCATCTGGCTGAGATAATGTTGACTCATTCTCTGGATGTGGAGCATCAGAGTGCCATGATGAGGTTTTGGTGGTAGGAAAACAACTTTCTCACAGAGAGCAGGACCACAATCATAGGATTTGGTTGGGACCATTAGGGGTGGTTAATGCTAGCATTTGAACTATGCATGAAGAAAGTCTGCCTGATGATCAAACAAACCAAGAAGGAATAAGAGCTGAGGGATTCTACTTTTAGAATTTTCTGTTATGTGAATCAACAAATTCCTTTTCTTTTCTTTTCTTTGTTTTTTTTTGTTTGTTTCATCCAGTTTCATATGAGTTTCATGTCATATACAAGCAGAGGAGTTCTAATTGACACAGCAAGCATGATTAACTAGTCTATTTCAAAGTCTGTCTGAAGTTGTTGTAGCCCCGTGGAGTACATAGTGATCCTGCAAGATTATTAGCATGGAAAAGTATATGACTTGGTTGTATCATGGTCTGATTATTTAATAGTGTTATTATCAGCAAGATCTAATACAGGCAAATGTCGTAGCATAGAAGAACAATGACTTCATTCATTAACTGTGGCTTTGTTTACCTTCTCATTGTTAAATCAAACAGACATAAGTTTATTTCTTGATATACCTGTCCCTAAAAGCTTTCAGTGCCTGTATATTAATGAAAAAGGGTTTGCTGTCTACAATATATGCCTGAATTTCATATTATATTTCACACAAGCAGTGGCAGGAACCCAGACTCTGTAAACAGTTTTCTGTGTTTACATCTATAGTAAAACACAGAAAATGATACAATCTATGGTACACTTGAACTTCAGGGTAAAAAGGTAAAGATATCCTTATTTCCTCAATTTAGATAATTCTTTCTATTTGATCTTGCCCTTGGGTAGACACACTTTTATCTCTAAAATCTACAAAGGGCCTTCACCTGTCTCAAGGGGAGAACAAGTGAGGCTGACACTCAGGTTTCATCTCTTGTGCTAGATCTAATTGATAGGCAGGTGTTGTATGGAGGTTTTACTAAGGAGCGTTTTTCATTTTTCAGGAGAGAGTTCCATGATGGCTGTCCTAGGCAAGAGACGGGCAAGGGGTAGCAAAAGGAGAAACCAAAAGGTAATTGAAAATCTAATAACATGTGATCATCTGAAACAAAAATAAAGATTAACCAGCTGAACTCATGTTAATTACCATAGATGTCAACTATAAATAATGGCAAAATTATATTTATATCATAAAATAACAAACCAACCATATCTCCCCCAAACTTGAAACTGTAAAGAAAATGCATTTATATGCCAGAGTGATATCATTTTGCATTTGAGCAGATGAGGCTTGCAGTATCTGTGTTAGATAGCATAGTTTTGGAAATGCAACCCAGCTGAGCACAGGAGAGCATTAGCAGCTAAGAGCACAGATTACAGGATTAGGTTTCAAGTCTAGCTTCAGCTCTCGCTAGCTGTGTGTCCTTAAGCAAATTATTTTACCTCTTGAATCCTCAGTTTTTTTTAAGTCTATGCTAATGTGGATAATCTGTGACTCATAGCTTTTTAATTTAATTTTGCTGTACATATTCATGAGGTACACAGTGATGTTTCAATATATATAATAGGTAGTGCGCAGGTAGAGTATCAATGTATTAAATTGAACAATATTTATGGAGCATTCAGCAAACTTTCTGGAATGTTATCAGCATGAAACAAAAGCCAGATAAAAACAACAAGGAACCACAGCAGAACTAGTAATGCCGTTTAGTCTAACTCTTTGTCAGTAGAGGCAACTTGATCAGAATATGTTGTATGTGGCTACTCGTGGTATGGAGATTACATATGTGACAGGAGTGTGGGAAAGCTTCAGAAATCAAACTCATAAACCAAACAAACAAAACTCTCTGTATTATGGCATCTCTCTCCTTTTTTTAAAGACATCTAATAAGAGTTGGTAGGCAATCATGGTTATATGAGTTAATTTGTGAGCCCAATTATCTGAATTGGAACCTTAGTTTCATACTCAACAATTCTTTTCTCCTTGTGGGTGGTAAACTACTCCTTTGGATTTTTGTGACAATTGCATGAATTAATACATGGACATTTTTGTGACAATTACATGAATTAATACATTTAAAGAAATGCCTGACCATTCTAAGTGCTCAATAAATACTGTTATCAATACTTATGTAATCCATATTGGAAGCATACCACCTGTAAGCATGGCTTCCATTGACTGAGGCTTACTGCATGTCAGGCTCCATGCTAACTGATTATCTCATTGAGTCATTACCACAACCTCATTGGTATAAGTATTACTTTCTAATAAGACTGTCTTCTCCCCAAAAGGGAGCCATCTATTCACTACTATTTTACTACATATTTAAATCAGAGAAGGCACTCAAAGCATAAGTTGTGGACAAATTACTGGATCTCAATTTGCCAAATGCGGATACTGAGGCTTGACAAGGCCAGAATAATGCATGAAAGGTTCCAGATAAGGTTCACTGTGTGTCTCCCTAAAATGTGATGATGCCAGATTTGGGCTTGAATCTCTTTGACTCACATTCCCCCACCCCAATAATCATGTTTATTCAGATGAAATTTACTTCAAAATTATATATCAGCAGGGTAAGGCTTTTTATAGAAAAGAAGTCACTGGATGAAATAGCTTTGCAAACTCAACGGGAGGTTTTTTTTCAACTCTCTAGCCTGAAAGGTATTTATGAATAGGCATGAGGTGGATTATCAGGGATTGGAATATGTTACAGGAATCCCCAGATAGTTTAGCACCAGCAGGTATTGCCACCTGATCATGCAATATTAGAAGACTATAGAGATAATTTGCTCAAACTACATTATCTATAGATTAATTTTCTGTTGCTGTGCAACAAATTCCCACACATTTAGTGGCTTACAATACACATCCTTCTGTGTCACGATTTCCATAGGTTAGAAGTCCAGGCATGGAATGACTGGATTCTTCACTCATCAGACTGAAATTAGAAGGTCGGCTAGGGCTATGGATGCCTTCTGAGGCTTGTGTCCTCTTCCAAGCTCACTAGTTGTTGGCAGAATTCACTTCCAAGTGGTTGTAAGCCTTGAGTTCCTATTGTTGTTGTTCTTCTTTTCCTAGTTATTATCTGGGGATATTTGTCAGCATCTAGAGACTGTCCATTATTCCTTGCCATATAACCTCCATAGGCAGATTACAATTTAGCTATCTGCTTTCTTTAAGAATAGCTCGAACATACCTCTCAGACTTTCTCTTCTGCAATCAACCAGAGAAAACGTTCTACTTTTCAAAGCTAACAAAATAAATTTTCTGGCCCATCCAAGATAATCTGCCTTTTGCCGTATTTTATAAAATAATCACAAGAGTGACATCTTATTATATACCCATGTTTTATCCACACTCAAAGGAGAAGGAATTGTATAAGGCCAAGGGTTACCAGGGATGATTTTAGAATGTTGCCTACCTCACAGGTTAAGAACACATGGCCCAGAAGGACAAACCAGCTTGGAACACAGAGCTAACTGGATACAGAATCAAATTTATTACTTTTCTCTTGGCTTCAAGTTCATTGCTGTACTCCTGATTTCTCTAAATGAAAGGCTCCAAAGTTCTGTATCTAAAAACTAATCACTTTGATTCATAATGCTCTATTAGGACACATTTGGTAGCAAATGACAAAAACCCAAATCAAACTAGTTTAAATAGAATGAGAATATATCAGTGCATAGGATCAAGTATCCATGTATGGCTTCGAAAGCCTCTAGATCTTTTCATGGTTAAGTATTCCACCATGCTGCCTTCCTTCCTCATTGTGGTGGCAAAGATAACTGCCACATCTCCAAGTCTGAATCTTACCAGCTATATCCATTATCATGTATTGTTTTTAGTAGTACTTTTTAATAGTAGGTCCAACAGATGTTCAGAGGCTGGCTCTGATTGGGCCAATCTGTATCAATACTTATATTGAAAACATCCACAGTGATCACTGGGACAGAATACCCAGACTGGTTAGGCTTTGTCATGTGTCTTAGACATGAGCCAGGGGGTAGGGTCAGCATCCTTAGAATCAAATGGAGTGAGAAATTAAAACAGTGGTGTCCCAAAGGAAAACAAAGGTACTGCTACCAGAAGAGGAATACAAACATGAGACAATAAAATGGGAGAGCTGGTTTGTTAGAGGAAGGGACAGGAGGTAATTGGATGTTATAGCTTAATTGTTAAACTACTTAAACCAGTGTGTAACAGAGAAATAAAGAGAGAACAAGTATACTTGCCTTGATGAGTTTGAATAGCCAGTTCCATTTGTGGGTCTATCATTACTAAAAGCAGTTTCTTTATACAAGTCAGTCTATGTCTTGAAGCCCCTGTTTTCTTTTCTGTAAAGCAGGGCCACCTGCTATACCCATTTTATGTTTCAACCACCACAAAGAAACAAGGTTACAAAGCAAAAGAGAAACTGAGATTTCAAAAGGGCTTGCATATGCTGAATGATTCAAGTTGGATAGCAAAGTAGTTTGCAGTAGGGATATCCCTTGAACCTCAACCAATAGGAAAGTATTTTCCTGAACACCTTTTCTAAAACTTGTTTAGACATCATATGCCACTATGAGAAAGGTCTATTCAGGCTCCGACTTAAGGATGTTGGAACTTTAGCAACATCAAAACGAGAGAGAGGAGAGAGAGAAAGAAAATGCTGGTGTGTCTAGCAAAAGCAGTCTGCATATGCTCATGTCCAAACACATTCATTCTCATGGCTGGGATGCCTGATGGAAGACTAGAGAGGGTGAAACTCCTCCTGCTTAAGTAGTTGATAGATGCTGATAGGTGGTAGTGTGGCTCCAGAGTATCAGTATGTTTTCTGAAGAACCACAGCCAATTCCTGAGAACACCAAGACTAAGTTTCACATATCCGGATGATCATCATTAGAGTCAGAGAGTGAAAAGAGCCATACTTGAAGATTGAAGAGTCTGAAAAGAATGTTAATAGAACAAATGTATAGGAAGCTCCTCCCAGATAAAGCGCTAGGGGGCATACGGTCATATGTTTGGCTTTTGTTGCAGGGTGGCCTGGTTTTCAATCCTGCCTCTAACATGTGATATTGGGCAATTTGTTTAACTTCCCTAAGCCTCAGTAACTCTCATCTAAATACAGGGGTGATAATCATGGCAATAGTACTGACATCACAGTAGTGTTTGGAGGATTAAATAATAGTTGTGAAGCATCACAGAGTATTTCCTGGGACTTAGGGCATAGTTGATCCATGTACACTGTATCTTTATGTACCCAGCTTTCTTTATGAAGGTATCTTTTTTGCCTTTGAGTTTTAGTTCTAGCAGAGGGAACATATACTGAAAAAATGACGTCATAATAATCATTTAATTACAGGATATATGTTGTGAAGAAGCTATAAAGGTTGTGAGAGAGATGATAGCTTGTGTAGGAGGGTCAAATAAGTGGCATTTGCATTGATACTTAAAGGGCAACCAGGATTGGTGAGGGGTAGAAAGCCAGCACCAAGGCCTAGAGGTACAAATGAACTTGGTAAATACTAGTAATTGAAAGAGAGCTAATGTGGTTAAAGTGGCAGGAGGAACATGGTATTAGAGACAAAGTTACAGCAAGATTGTGTGCAACCTTGCACACTTGGTGGTGAATTGGGTCTCATCCTAGCATGAGGAGATGGCATGTGAACTAAATGTCTAAAGAGAGATCAGATTTGGTCATGCAGAAATGAAGGGTTGCTGGGGAGAAAAAGATGAGGTGATAAAAGGTCATACATGAGTTAGGACATGGAGAAAGGGAAGCTGGGAAGCGAGAATGAGCAAGTAGTTCATTTGTGCTGGCAAAAAAGGTACAGGGTGATAACTAGGTAAAAACAAAAAATTGTAAAGAATGCATCAGCCAGATGATAGAGAACACTGAATTCTGGGCTGACTTGGATATGCAGTTAAACTTCCACCAGGTTTTAGACAAGCAGAGTGATAGATGAAAATTGTGTTTTAAGCATGCTGCCCCAGTGGGTTTGGAGTGGGATGAAGGGGGATAGGAAGGAGAGAGAGAGAGAGAGACATATCTGACTACACAACATAGCAATGTTATTTAGTGAGGAGATGGCTTATTACAATCTAAATTAGAGAATTAGAGACATAGAAGGCTTGCATGCTGCTCACACATAGTAATCACTCAATAAATGTTCATTCTTGTTAATTCAACTGTTCTTAAAATTAAATAAAAACAGCTCTTGGTAGGTGCAAAATGTTACACTTCATAGGGAGGCAAACTTTTTTTCCTCTTAGCGTTTGTGGTATTTTCTGTAGACCATGACCATGCTTGCTACATTCTGTGGTTTATTGTGATTATTTAGGCTGGAATATGGCTCTGCAATGGACTTTTGACTCCTGGATGACAGAGATCAGACAAAATATTTATCTCCGAATCTTCCACACCACCTTGCAGTCAGTACTTAAGAAATATAGGCTTCTTTCTGCAGTTCTTCAGCCTGTTCTGAATCCAAAGCACCTAAGATTAAAGGATTTTAACTCCTTTGGGATTTGACAGAAGTAGTAAATTTAAGCTTTCGAGGCGGCAGCAGGTGGCACAGAGTCCTGCCCAAACAGGGCAAAATCTTGTCTTTATTTAGGGAGGGAGAAGAGACCTTTTATTTCATCACTGAACATTTATTTATATTTCTTATTTGTTCTTTTAAAGAAGGCTACTTACTTGCTGATTGATGTACCTGTTGATTTTTTTTTCCTTTCCAATTTCTTAAGCTTCAATTTGAATGAAGCAACTTATAAAATCTAGAGTCAGGTATTGGAGACCAGGAAAGTTATCTACTGTAGAGACTGGGGTCCAGACATAGACATTCATGAATGAAGTTAGCAAAGATGTATTTAGTAAAATTCTGTGCAAAATTTTGTGGACTTTTTTGTCAGCACATTTTTTTTTTCCTAACAGAGTCTTTAGCAATTGTGAGGTACTTGTCTGTGACCCTAAAGCTATTGTCTACAGTTTGCCAAATCTATCATACTATAAATGGGATGCTGTGAAGCATCTAATTTTCTTATTAAATGCCTTTGGAGAAAGGTCCTATTCTAGTATCACCCCAGGAACTACAGACAGGAAGTTTCCTTAAGTATACCCTAAGCAGTTGGCAACTCCTCCCCATGGAAGCCCTTAGTAAATTCAGTGGAAATAGCAAACAGCTGCTCACCAACACCCACCCCAAAGAAAGAACAAGACATTTCTCACATATCTCAAGCTGCCTTAAATGTTCTTTCTTTGGCAAAGAGAAAAAAAAAAAAAGAAATATATTTTTGGCCTCTAAACCTTTTCCCACCCATGTGTATTTCTGTAGAAATGTTATCCATATGGTTTTGAGTGCACTCTCCATAAGTTATTAGACATGCCTTGCATTGAGAACTTTTCTCATGACCAAGGAGTCTTTAGAGACATTTTTAAATGGACCTCTTTGTCTTTCTCCATGGAAAAAGAGAAGCTAAACAGAGCCAATGCAAATGAACTAAGACCTGGACAGGTTGGAATTTTATTCAAAACTCAGAAACCATAAGGCTCCAGTGAACATTAAATCTGTCCATGCAAAGTCTTCACTTCCTCCTTCAGGGATAAGAACTACTAAATACTCCCTTGGCATAGATAATGTAATGTTCCCAGGCATTTAATTTGATTTTTAGGTTTGGGTGCAGTGGCCCCATTAAATTCCAAGATCTTCCAGTCACCCCTGAGCTTCTCCTTTATTCCTAGAGGACAGAGTAAAGATTTTGGAGGTGGACTTGAGCATGGAATTCCTGACTCCATCAACTACTAGCTGTACCTCAGTGTGCTACCCAAGTTTGCCAGTATCCAGTTTCCTATTATATAAAAAGGGTGGTATTATATATCTTGCACTTCAAATCATTTTTGAGAATTACAAGCAGGAATGTAAAGAACATTCCAAACAAAATGCCTTCTGCATGGTCAAAGCTTAAAAATTCTCTCTCTCATCTTTCTGCATTAGAGCTGTTGGAAGTAGGGAGGGGTCTATGTTTCCTGAAGGAAATATTGATTCTGTGAGGTGGAACAGAGGAAGATAAAAAAAATGTTCCAAACCACCACCTATCTTGGGAGGATAATTATAAGGACAGAGCTAAGAGAAACCATTCTGTACCTTGGTTCACATGGGAAGTGACTGACTAGGTTGTCTCAGGTTCATTTCAGAACTGCATTATTAGGAAGGCTGTTGTTGCCTGCTATCACTCAAATCTGAGCTTGAGAAGGAGGAAAAGAGAACCAGAGAGTGTCTAGAAAGACAGAGAAAAGGTAGCGGTACGTGGGGTAAGTGTACTTCTTCCTGGTCAGTATCAAAGTCAAAATTGCCTCGGAAAACCACTGCCCAAGCCCTGAACCCAGGCCAGAGGCCAAGAGAAGTCGCCAAAACAAAACGGGAGTAGTGTCCACCCGCCCGAAAGCAAAATCCCGGAGAGCTGTCCGCGGTGCTGATCTCGCCTCCTCGTTTGGACCAGAGAAGTCGAGGAGCTCTGAACTGGCTGCTGGTGCCCTCTCTTCTCTTCTATTCCTGTCTTTCTGAGACCCAAGATCATTCTGGAAAGCTCCATCTCCTCTCCTCTCTTTCTTCTTCCCTCTTTGTTAATTTTTTCTCAACTTCCCACTTTCCCATTCCAGCCCTTCTTTTCCATTTTGTTTCAAGAACCCTGATCCTCCAATTAGTTCACTGGCTCCTAGATAGATCCTTCTAAGCCTCCTTGGTGGTCACATCTCTGTCCTATCGCCCTTTGGATAACAAAAACACAAATTGATGCAGCAATTATAATCGCAGATAACATGTATTGCACATTTCCTTAGGTGTCAGGGAGATTCTGAATGCTTTTACATACAGTAACTCATTTGAATTCCATACCAACCCTATTCAATAGGGAGACATATTATTCTATTAAGCAGACAAGAAATTGAGGGTTAAAGGGTTAGTAATTTGGCCTAAACCTTGTAGCTACAGGACTCCAAACCCTGGAGAGCCTGCACTTTCAGCCAGCCTGGGTTCTTTCAACATTCTCATCACTTTTTCCTATGACTTTCTTCCCCTCCACCTGGTAGCTTCAGGAATGCTTCCTAGTCTTGCCCAATCTTCAAGGAACTAGGACTCTGCATTGCTGATTAGTCGAAATCACGAGGGGCGCAAAGTAAGCAAACCTACAGAACATGCCTTGTGTGGGGCTCTGGAGCCTACAGGGCCTGCTGCCCCGCTTCAGGAGAGGCCCCTGTTAGAAAGCCCGGCCCGCATCTCAGGCTCAACGCGGGTCTACATTCACGTCTGACACTCCGTACCCTCGCCCTCCCCCGCCTCTGGTGGTCTCCAGAGAACTTTGCACCCCCTCGGCTTTTCACTCCTACATAGTGCCTACGCAGAGAAACACTTGCTTCATCCTGGGAGGTTACGTGAGCTCTCGCCTACACACACAGAGAAACAGCGTCAGATATTCATAGAGAGTCACACGGACACCAGTGGACCCCCGTGGGCACCTCCCCAGTCAAAACCCACACTCGGATGGATACACACGGCCGTGATCGCACCCGCATACCCAGAAACGCTCAGATACTCGCGACTCACACGACACAGATACGCTCGAGACCACCACGATGCCGGGTTTGCGCGCACACACGGCGCCTTTGGATGTGCATACGCGGAGACACGCCACCCTATCCCCAGGCCCGAGAAACTCCCCGGTGGCTCAGCTTCAGCCCACCCAGGCCGCCCCTCCCTCCTCTTCCCCTCTCCCTACACCTCCTCCGCCTAAAGATGTACAAAACACTCCTCAGAATAAAACCCGGGGCCTGGCTCCTCCCTCCCCGCCCCCCGGCGGCCGCTCCCCCATTCATTTTCGCCCGTCGCCGGCTAAGTCCCTCCCCGCGCCTAGCCCGGCCTCCGCTCCTCCCCGCCCGGAGACCGCGGCGCACTTGGACTTCCCTCTGCATTCGCCAGCCGCCTCGCTCCCTGTCCCCACGGCTGCAAACTGATCTGGCGCGGGGGGAGGCGGAGGAGAGCGCAGACGAGCGAACCAGCGAGAGAGCGAGAGAGCGAGCCGGAGGCAGGGGGAGTAGTGACCGCCTTCCGGAGCCGGGATTCATGACTGTCCTCGGGACCAGCCAAGGGGACTTTACGGCTGAGTATGAGCCAGGCTGCTAGGAGCCAGGTTCCCCCACGCCTGCAGTCCTCGCGCCGTCCCCGGTATGCGAGCTGGACGCAGGGCTCTCCCAAGTTCCCACCGAGCCGAATAAAAAGCGTCCGCCCGCAGCTCTCTGCCAAAGACGGACATTGACTCCAGGTAAGGCGGCGCCGGGTGCAGCGCCCGGCAGCCCAGCTGGCCTTGGAGCCGGCCCCGGACCGCATTCGGGGCGCCCCCGCCCGCACCCCTCCCCCTCTCGTCTCCCTGGTCCACTCTTCGCCGGCTGCGCTGCCGCCTCCAAGTCCTCTGAGGTTCTAGGAAGGGGGTTCTCGTGCCTGGGGCTCAGAGGGTTAAATGCGGGTTTTAGTAAGTGGCGCGTGTGCCCCGGCGCGCTCCCGACGTGTGTACCATGGTGGGAACTTGACGTGGTGCTAGTGTGTGTTTGCGTGTGCAGCGTCGTCTGCGTTTGATGCGTGTGCTCGTGTGCTGTGTGTGTGCGTTTGTGTGTGCGTGTAGGAGGGGGCGAACAGCGGGGTCCTATAACCTACTTACGGCGGCGCGATGTGTTTGTGCATGTTTGTACGTGTGTGTTTGCATGTGTGCGCTTGTGTGTCTTTTTAATTAGGTCTCTCCGTTTACACGGAATGGGTTCCCTACTATAGATCACGTAGCCATCGGGAAACCCGGTGTGGACTTCCTCTTGGGGCTCTGGGCTTGAGGTATAGAGAGGATTGTGGAGACATAGATGGCACTTTATGTAGACCGATGTTGGTATCCTGGAAGGAAAATTCCTCCAAAGGATGGAGTCCTGCTACACTCGGACCCACCATTTAAGATGAGAGAAGAATGACCAAACCCTGGAGCAAATGAGACACTGTCACTTTAAATTCTGCACTGGGCAGACTCCAGGATTCTGATGGGAATTTGGAGACGCTGGGTAGTGGGTGACAGAGAAAGGGGGAAGTCTGAGATGGGTTCCTGATCTGGGGCTTGGCGAGTCTGGGAGGGAGACTGGCCCTGCCTCTCTGTGTGTAGTCATAACCGCACCTCCAGCTTCTGGTGCTTTCGGGGAGGATCTGGACAAGTTTACACGGATGCCCCTCAGGGGAAAGGAGAAAGTGACCTGGGGACTTACCCATCCATCACAGTTCACACTGTCTCAGAGGAAATTTCATTTGGGGGGAGCTCTGGGTGACATGGAAGGAGATGGATGGGGCACTTTCCCTTGGACAGGCTCCTCTTTCTTCCCCAGTTCAGTGAGGCAATCCCCAGAGAATCTCTTCTTAACCTCCCTATGGCTCCACTGGAGTTAGAAGAATCCTGGGAGCAGGCAGAGCGGTGGTGTGTGTGTGCGTGTGTGTAATGCGCGCGTGCGTGCTTCACTACTGAGCTACTGAGGAAGACCTACAATCCAAAAAGGGGGTTTGAGTGGGGAACTCATGACAGAATGTGGCAGTAATTGACTTGTCGATTTGTACCTCACACCTTTTGCTTGGCTCCCAAATACTGCCAAGGGCAGGAGGGCCTTGGGAAGGATTTCAGTTTAAGGAAGACAGTTTACACCAAGGCCCTCTTTCCTCTCCCCTCCACCTGCTAGGAAGCTTACTGGGTAAGACCCTTGGCAACCCTGGCTAGGTACTGCTGGGGTTGGGCACCGAGGCCAGCCATTGATTTGATTCTCAGCTGCCTCTTAAAGGCTTGCCCTACTCAGCAAAAATGCTGAGTTTTACTGCTGTTAGCATGGCTTCCAGACTCGGCAGCTGTTACTTCCAAGGTAAGCGGCAGCCGTTCTGCTCAAGGCAGGGAGGCTCAGAGGACACAAGGGCTGTGTGTGATGCTGAGACTCAGCTTCTTGTCCACCTGGCCTTGAAGGAACCACCAGAAATGCTCCTTGTGGGAAAAAAGTGTGTGTGTGTGTGTGTGTCTTCTGGGGAAAGATAAAAGCCAACATGTGTTTTCAGGAACCTGCCCTGGCGGGTGGGCTCTACCTGAAGGTATTTGCAGACATACCATTCTCTAGCCAGAGGCTGATCTCCCAGGCTGCAGCCTGCACACAGGCACAGAGACTCTCCTTCAGGAAACTTGTGTCACAGCAGCATTTCCTAGTTCGTTTTGGTAGGGGCTGTGAAGGCAGAGGAGGAAACCCCATCTTGGGAGCTGCTCTCAATTTTTCTTTTCTAAATCATAGATGATCAAAGCAGGAATGAATGTTAAACAACAGAGAGGCAGGACTCTGTGGCCCAAAGAAAGGGTGAGGGTTCCCAATATTCTCTAGTGAGTTGGTGACATACCCAGAACTAGAATCTAGGTCCCTTATCAGCTGGATCAATCCCCTTTCCACTCCACCACATTGCATGGAAACTACGCATTGATCCTTACCCCTACTCTGCCATCATACTCCCACTCAGGACAATACTTATCTTCCCCCACCACACTTCTCATTTTAGAGATCCATTTTAAAGCTTCTCCATCTGGACACATGACCCCATAAAGGGTCCACTGTCTTAATCACTGTCCCCACTACAAACACACACACACAGAACATAGATTCTTTCTCCAGTGTCTTCAGAGGAATTACCCACAAGCAGGAACCCAGTATAACTGGTAAACAGAAGCCAGCAAAACATCTAGGCAGTATCTGATCTCTTTATCAAGGACTGTCTTGCTTTCAGGAAACAAAAATATACACTCACTCAACAGTGCAAGTACTTTAGGCAAATTTGTATTTTATATTAATTAAGATTAGGCAAATTTGTATTTTATATTAATTGAGATTCCCCCATATATTTATACATAATTGCAAGCACAGGATCGTATGCAAACACACATGCATACACACACTCATACACACATGTGCACACAGATCTAGAAACTTTTCTTACTATATTCCCCCCAAAGAGAATCTCCTTACCAAATTGTGTTCCCCAGTATAAAGTATCACCTTGTGAGGACTGGGACTCATAGCTCCTGAAAGAGGAAATGTAAAGCCTTGTGAATGAGAGGCCTTTGAGAAGTCAGAATAGGGCTCACTTAAAAGTGTCTTCCCAGACTTCTAGATGCTCGTTTTGGGGTGTGGGTGAATACCGAGAAAAATGGGGGGTGGTTAGGCCCATCTGCAGTAGAGCCTTTTCCACGCAGTCTTTTCCGGGGCTGGATGGCATGTTAGCTCCCAGAAGGGGGAGCTGTGACTCCATTTCAACCAAGGAGAAACAGTTCAGATAGATTCCAAGTCAGCTGTTGGGCCCCCGTTGAGTTTAGAACGCCCAGCTCAAACTGCAATGAATCTCTTTGCAGCAGTACAGATGGGACTATTAAAACACCCTCCTCTGTTCAGTTCAAATACGACATCTTTGTTTTAGTGCTTGCAGGAATTTATGCTATTGACCACAAAGTACTCTATTTCTCTGAAAAGGTCTTTACCCAAAGGCCCTTCAGTTGTGTGAGGAGATAGTTTTTTGATTTGCATTCTCTCTCTTTCCACCCACTCCCACTTTCTTAGATGAAATGACCAGTACATATCACCTGTACAGGCCATTAAGATTAGACATACCTTACCCTTCTTCTTTTCCTGTTTTCCCTTTGCTAAAGTGCAATGTCTGAGCAATTAGCTACTGAACTACTACTGACATTCATGCTGAAGATGAGATGGGGGTTTTGTGAAGAAGGCAAGTCTTTAAATGCTATTTTTTTCTTCTGATTGCTTTCCATTCTAATCTTTCCACAAAGAATATCTCTATTGTTCTTTTCTCCATTTCTTACCTTCAGCCTCCAGTTTTTAAAATCCTACCCATATTTCAACAGCTAGCTAAAATGAAGTCTTCAAAGAAGTCTTCTCAAGGCCTTATTTGGAAACTAATGTCTTTCTCCCTTGATTTCTATATAACTTTACCGGAAACTCTATTTTTAGCGTATGTCCCTGTTTTCCCTGCTTTACAGCTCCATGGGTATAGGTCTGTCTTACTTTCTCTAATATGGTCTTCTTGGGAGCATCTTTGTATGCTCAGGAACTGACATATAGAAGTTGCTCTATAAATATTTGCATTTGCTTTTTATGTCTGATCTTAGTAGCAGCTGTCATTGCTCTCTCTTTCTCTTTCTCTCATTCTTTCTCATTGAAAACTGCTTCATTCACTTCAAACAATGCAATTATGGTACAAAGTTTTACCACTTCTGCCCACGGTGTAGAGATACTGATGATAATAGAGATAGGTGAAATTACATTCTACTTGGAAGTTAACATTGCCCTACTATGTTCCAGGGTCTTTATCTTTTTCTCCCATTTCTTCTTTCTGCCCACCCAGTGAAACAGATGTGTCACCTGCTTCATGTGAAGATGAAGCTCATACTGATTAGGTACCTTGTCCAAGGTCATGTACCCACAGAGGTAGAATTTGAACCTAAGTCTTCCCTCCTTTCAGCATCCCTGCTCTTTCCACCATACAGCTGAGTTAGTGGCAATTGTTATCAATGGATGACAGGATCAGGTTGTTCAATAGATGCTAGAAATAACTAGGACATATTAGTAACGCTTATGAGTTGATGGTATGAATGTGTCATGGAGTCATTGAATCAAAGGATCTCTGTGTTTTCTCTGACAGGTTTCTCTAAAGAAATCTCTGAAGGTTTCTCAATAACCAAACCTTTTTCCTTGTTCAGGAGACAAGAATCCTTTTTGTAATGTCAATAATACTTGGCCATTCAATCCCAGTTTTTGTACTTTAAGTGATAGCAAGTTCATTACCACGTGGACCAGCCTGTGTTGTATTTGGAGAGCTTTGTGTGAATATTTTCTGACTTTGACCCTAAATCTGCCTTCCATTTGTATGTCCCTAAAATTATAAAAGTATGATTCTCTTCTAGTTATCAGTTCTTTACATACTATGGAAACATAATTATGTCATCATAGCTATTTACTTTCAGAGCAGAAGAGCCCTTCTCCACAGCTTTATCTCTATTACTTCATTTGGAGGCCTCTGAGCACACTAAAAATAATCCTATGGGCATTCTCTGTTTCACTTTTGGGGTTTAAAATGCACAAAAGAGGAGAAAGATGATCTGAAATTGAGGGAATATTTATTCATTCATTTATTCAACAAATATTTATTGTATGCCTACTATTTGCCAAACATTACTCTAGACCCATGCTGTCAAATAGAACCTTCTTTGATGATGGAAATGTTTTCTTTGTCCATTACTACTGATGAACCAAGTCTTTAAGTTTGTTTAATTAGTATTAATTTTAATTTATGGAGCTATGTGTGTCTAGTAGTTATTGTATTGAATAGTGTAAGTCTAGACATTTGGAACATAGCATGAACATGGTCCTATTTTCAAGGAGCTCACACTCAGGGGGAGAGATGGGTAACAACTGAGTAAACAAACAAGAAAAGTGATTTGATATAATATTCAATGTCACACAACTAACTGGGCTAATAAGCTAGACAGGTATATGGCTGATATAAATTTAGATAGACCGGCCAGGGAAATCCTTCTCTGGGGAAATGATATTGGAGCTGAGACTAAAATGGGAAGAATCCAATTATGTAATTATGTGGGAGAAGAGCATTAGAAGCAGCGAGAAGGACACAGTTGGACTCACTTCATAGCAACAAGCACAGGGACTCTAAGTAGTGGACTAAAAGCTAGTGTGGCTGAAGCTTTTGAAAGAGTAGAAGGACATGTGATAGAATAGGAAGGGTGAGCAGGGACTGGGCACAAAGGCCTTGTATGAGGGAAAAAGGTCTAGACATCTCTCTTGTTGGCAAGCAGATAGTCTGAGGACTGAAGAGAGTTAGGAAATTAATGTAAGTCATTATCAAATGCTCTCAATATCTTTTTAAAAAAATCATATCTGTTTTAAATCAGTTATTTCAATAAGTTTTTCTCATCTTAATTTCTCATCCTGATCTGAATGCTATACCCTGGAAATAACCAAGTGTAAATGGAGAGAGAGAAATAACAGTAGGGGAAATGGATGGAAAGGGAGGAAGAGAATGAATACAAGGGGACAAGGTAATTGAGGTGCAGTGAAACAGATTAAAGCTGGAATCAGTTCGGATCAGCAAGTCCATAGTGCACACACCATGTCTGGGAAAGGCATTGAACAAAGCAACTTAGAGGTGTGCTGAGGACTCCAGGTAGGTGCTGGCAATATAATAGAATATGTCTGCAAATCCAGAAGTAATTGTCATTCATATAGACTGATAATTGTCATTCCAGAAATCCCATGAGAGCGTGGGGACGGAGGAAGTCTAAATGAAGATGTGTTAGTACTGACCCTGATGATAAGGAGAAGGCTGGCAGTGACTGTTAAGATTTTGGAGACCACAGACTGTATCTTTTTATTTTGTATTTCCATTAATTCTAAATTCAATACAATAAGCCCATAGAGACTCAGGGAATCTGATTCTGGTCCTGGTTCCTGCCACTGTGTATCTGGACCTTCTTAAGAGCATCTCTTTTCCTCTCTGAGCTTCCCTTCCATAATCTGAGAAGAATCAAACCATGACTTGCCTTCTTGAAGGCACATTGCTCAACTCTTTGGAAATGTTGTGTGGCAAAGTTCTTGTAAAGGCAGAAGAAGACACACACACGGTGGCCATGTTTTAGAATAAGGTTTAGTTGTCAAAATAAGCAATTTTCCAAAAATAAGCAAATCTAAAAGAATGAAGATTGTGTGCTGAGTAGTGGTGAGACGGATATCCTGTGCTAGTGTTGCAACTCTTCATGTCACAGTGATGAAGCGTTAACATGAAACCTACCATCATCCTGGAACACAGCAGCCTGAAAGGCTGAGTAGAAATCCACAGACAGTCCTTGCTACTGAGGGGGCAAAGAAGACAATTAAGCAGATAATGAGGCTGAGGAAAAGTGAAATTAATTTTTTTCACATGAGGGTGAAGGGAATCTTTGCCTCCCGAGGGATCTATCTTTTGGAGATTGCAAGTGGCCTTAAGGAGAATAGACCGAATCAGATTGGGTATGAGAAAGTTAAAAGTGGTAAATTACCCAGCCTGCCTGCTCTTTACACATAGGCATGGAGAGCCTGGTGAGGACACAAAATATATCATTCTGAACAAATTCTGTTCTGCGTTTGAAAAGGTTTTCTCACAGGGTGCAAAGCTGTATACAAAAATGTTGAGGCTATCTTGGGAATAGTTAAAAGCACTATATCCCTCCAAGGGTGGGTGGTAGATTCATAAGGCAATTAACAAAAGCAAGATGCAATCGCTTTTTGTGTAAACTGCAAAGGTCGGAGCAGCAGGGCTCTGAGTAAATGGCCCATCTGAACAGCGAGAACCCTTTGTAAGGGTTAACCCAACACTGGCCCTGGGAGGTCTCATAGATTTAATTTATCTGGCCTTTCAGAGGCCCTGCAAATGAGCCAGTAGGAATGTCTATGAGAAATAATGAATCCTGGGGGTAAATGTGGAATAGCCCAGTTACAGAATACAAACTGAATCAGATGGAGGAAAGGCAGTTATCCAAGATATGATTGCTTTTTGGAGGACTCATCCCCATTAAGGAGTGAGTTCTCAAATCTCTGTTCTAAGAATTAGCCATCTGCAAAGGTAGACGAAAACTCCAAGAGGCTGCGGGTTCCTGAAGTCTCCAGAGCCCCCAGATAAACTTGGAAGGGCACTCCCGGAACTATTACAGGGACAAATGCCTTAAATAAGTATGTTTCTATTCTCTTTGGTGGTGGATAGGCTAAAATTCTCATGGACCTTGGTGGTTTCTGAGTTTATAGGCACATCATAAGGAGCCTTGGCTGGCAGCCTGAAAACTTCTGTACAAGCATGGGACCGTTCAAGGAAGAAAATTGGCATTTTGGTATGTTTAGGAGTGTAGGGGAAAGATCAAAAAATAGATTAATGGGCAAGGGTTGGTAATATGGTTTTGCTGCTGGAATACATTTTGGAGGCAACCCAGAAGAAGTGGCCCACCTCATATGCCATTGCCAGAGCTAGCTGAGGCTGGGTAGGGTTGAGCAGGGTCATAAAGAGTTTTATTCTCAGTGTCAATAGGACTGTACCAGTGAAGCCTTACTAATGATTCCTGAAAAATATTTCTAGGTCAGTCACAGTTTTGTTTACCCCCTCCTAATAGTGGTTGTGAGAATTTGAGGGGGTTCTAGAAGGGTCTTCACTCATAATATTTAAAGATGGCTAAAATTCCACTATCCCCAAATAATTCCTGGCGTGTGAAAGTATATATGCCAAGCATGTCACATATTCCCTGTGCTGTAATGAGGACTTGATATACATCCATACATAGCCTGCTAAATATTCTCGGCAAGCTCAGGCATAGGTAGCATTATCCCCCCCGCCCCCTTCTGGACATGGAAAATCTGAGCTCAGAATTGTAATGCCACTTGTCCAAGGCCATGCACTGACTCAGTGGTGTATTGGTGAGTTTTTGAATCTATTTCTGACTTGAAAGTATAGAGGGTGAAAGCTTGGGTGTGATAGAACATGAAAATCTGCTCTGCCACCAACGAGCTATCTAACCTTGGGCTGACTACCTAATGTTCCTGTGCCAGTTTTCTCATCTGTGAACAGGAGGATAATAATAGTAATTCTGTAGAGAGGCAATTTGGAGATTTAATGAGTTTATATGATGGATGCCTCAAACAATGCATGGCGGATCATCAACACTACATAAACATTACTGTTATTACCTGTTAAGATTGCCACACCCTATTGTGTTAGATGAATCACTGCTCATAGTCTTAGGTATGTTCTCAAACTGAAAATATCATGTAGGAAAGAGATTATTATTAGATTCAAGTCACTACCTTGCAAATGAGCTCACATAATCATTTTTACCAGTCATCACTCTCCCTTTCCCCATGTGGCAGTGAGATAGCAGTGGTTAGAAGAGAGACTGAGAATGGAGGCAAAGGCAGACAAAGATGCAAAATGACAGAAGCAGATCTGTTTACTCTCTATGTTACCATGGGCCAGAAACCAGACATAGGTGTAGAGATCAGGTACAGACAGATGAAGGCCATCTTCAACATGGCCAGTTCAATCTCTCTCTCTCTCTCTTTGGTTTTCACATACAGATTCTTTCCTCTTTAAGATCAAATAGCATCTGAGTTGGTTCTGGGACCCTAGTTGTCTGTAGCTCATCTTGTTGTACCTCTATCAGTCTGGGGCATTCACCGGGTGCATCAGGGAGGGTGGCTGGTTGACAGCATGAAGGATGTTCTTGCGTGAAATATGTTATCATCCTCCTTCTCCTGATTCCCCTCTTCATCATGATCGTTTATTTAGTTTTTCAAGTGTTTGCATGTCTTGACATGCTGTATCTCATTTAACCTTTATAGTAATAACTCTGAAGTTGGAATTATTCTTTCCATTTTCTCAATCTAGAATTATTCTTTCCATTTTCTCAATCTCCATTGTGGCCCAGAAGTGAAAGGGTTTGCTCCATGGTATGCAGTAGGTGGCAACATCAGGTCTTAAGCCCATCTAAGTCATCTGCTGCTGTACAGAATGTGCTCTCATTGAACTACCCTCCCTTCACCCACCAGTTGAAGGTATTGTCCTCAACTTGATGGCCAAAGTCAAAGTTGATTGTTGCTGCTTGGTCTGTATTGTTTGGGGCCAGGTCAATCATTTCAAATCTTCAAGCATTTTGTCTGCCAGTTCTGCTTTCAATCTCAATTCTATACATGCCTAAAGGCCTCCATCTTCCATATTCCAGATGTTATAAATGGTGTCACTAGAAGATGGATTTCTTAAATATCCTTAATAATCTGCATTTTCCCTCCCTCCCTCCTTTCCTTTCTCTGTCAGCATCATGAATATCTTCCACTCTTCCAGGGCTTTCTAGCTGCCAAAATCATAGACTCTTAAAATAGTAATTTAACTTCACAATGCCTTGGTAGGAACCTTAGCTTAGCATGTTTATTTGGACCCCTAGTTCAAATGCTGCTGACACCAGGACCGGTGGTCATGGAATAAACTACTTTCTAACTCTGGGCTAGAGCAAAAGGCCAAGATCTTATGATTCCTGGAATAGAACTATCAAAGCCAACTCCAAAAACACAGCTCAGGAGCAGAGTGGAGGTAGCATGACTTGTGACAGCCAGGTGTTGATGTTGCCGTGTTTATGTGCGTGTGTGTGTGTGTGTGTGTGTGTGTCTGACTCTGTCCTTGTAGCTCTCTTTCATCACTTACACACTTGTGTGTATAAAGAAGGGAGTATCGACCATGGTTGAGAATAGGCAAGAGGGAGAAGAGCAGTAGATAAGTAGGTGTAGGGGAAATATAACACACACACACACATGATATGAAAAAGTGTATGCACATTTTAAGAAAGGTAAAAAAATGTATTACTCAATAAATACGAATAACAAAAGATGAACACAAATTATGTTAGCACCTTCTGTAATTGCAGAAGTCAAAGATGACTTGTGTATTACAAATTTAATGCAGTTTTCCCCTTTCTTAAAATGTGTATAATTTTCTTGCATTCTATGTATTCTACTGCATACCTTGGAGCAGGTTTATATACATACATTATATATGTATAGGGGATATACGAGGCAGGTTTCTTGTTCTTTAGTAATGGAACATGAGTCCAGATATGATCTTAAGATCAGAAGATAATCAAAGTGTGGGACTTCTATCTAAAAATGGAATGGGCAATCTATGCGGCCAGTAAACATATAAAAGCAGCCTTTTCTGTTTCCCCAGTCATCAAATAAAGAAAAGAAAAAATGTGATGCCACATAGCATCATCAAAATGGCTATTTTATGTAATGGCAGTGTCCAGTTTTAGTAACAATGTAGAGAAAAGGACTCTCCCATGAAGCATTGGTGAAAAACTTTACTGAATCCAGTTTTTTATGAAATGTGATTTTCATTCTTTCATTAAAAAAAGAACCAGAAAATTATTTATTGAGCACTTATTCTTTGCCAGACACTCATCTAGAAGCTGTGAATACAGCAGTGAATAAAACGAAGTCCTTGCCTTCTTGAAGCTAATTGAGAAAAAAAGATAATATAAATAAACAAGCAAACATACAGTGTATCAGATGGTTGATAAGCATAAGAGAGAAAAATAGAACATGACTAGGGAGGTAAGCCATGTGGGACAGATGGTGTGGGGAGGGGGCCTGGCTGTTTTCTGTAGGTGGGTAGGAGAGGCCCTCACTGAGATGCTGACATGGAAGCAGAGGTATGTGGGAAGTCAGAGATAGAGCCAGCAGATATATGGGGCAGAGCCCTCCAGGTGAGTCAGCAAGAATAAAACCTCTTGAGGTGAGACTGTGCTTGGTGTAAGGAGACCAGTGTGGCTGGAGTGGATTGAATGATAAGAAGTAGGAAGGAGAGAGAGGTGGCATTATCAAGGAGCAGGGTTGGGTCTCTGCCTCCGTCTCTGTCATCTCTTTATTTTTATACCTGTGTCTTTATCTCTATCTTTTTAAAAAGAAGGTGCAAAAGCTTCCATTTTTAAAACTCTCTCATTCTAAGAAGTCATTTAATTAGATACACACAATTTTGTGAAGAAGGAACTTGATCAGAATGTTTGGGAAAAAAAGAAAAAACAAAACAAAACAAAGAATATAACAGAATATTCCACGGTCCTAAGGAATGATATTAGGGAAGCACGTTTATGCATTAGAAGGTGGAATAAAGATCAAGTGTAACATCTGTGAAATGGGGCTAACAACGCCACCTGCCTTAGAGCGTTGCTGTGAGAGTGTCAGATATATAAAGCACTTTGCGACATGCATCATATACAGCAAGTGCTCAATGAATGGCACTTTTGACATTGATAAACATCAACATTATTTTGGTGAAATAACTAATTTTAAAAAGCATAAAGTGCAAAATGTCATATAGAGCATGACTTTTTAATAAGACGGACTCTACTGTTTGGGTGGTTATCTGAGGGTGATGGGTTATGAGTGAATTTCATTCGCTTTCATACTTACCTGTATTTCCTAATAACGCTTTAATGAATGTGAATTTCTTGAGTAATCAACATTTTAATTAGTAGGATGTGGGGGAATCAGTGAGCAGTGTGTGGTAGGAACAGGAACCAAAGCAGAGGAGCATGCTTTAATTCAGTTTTCTAAATTTCTAAGTCACTCATCCATCCTAAATTAAATTTAAATGGGCTCCGTAATGTATTTTTTTCTTTTTTGTTTGACCTTGGCCCGAGGAATAATACTCATAAAAACTGAAGATTTTCTAAGTGATTTATACATTCTAACGTTCATCAAAGTAGCTACACACCTTTAAATGAAAGCTGTATCCCTCTGTGCCCCTTGGCATCTTTTCACGTACTGGCCATACTTTGTGTATCACAAATTGGAAGCATAGCCTATGGCTCCTACCCTGGTGTTAGAGGACTTTCACTGTCACACTGACTTTATTTTTAATTTTGGATAAATGACATCCCTTCTGCAGACCTCACTTTTCCCACTGGTAAAATGAGGGCTGAGACTCCATAGAGGTCCTGGAGAGCCCCCTGCAGCCAACTCCAGCAGCAGGAAGGGGCTGAGTCCGTGAGACCAGATCTCAGACGGCCCTGGCTTGCCCCCTGTCTCTGAGCTGCTCCATTTTATCTGCTCTGCTTTATTATACTTTTGTATAAGATTTGAATAAGAGGTTCAAAGCCTTTAAAAAACGACTTGAAATCGTTGGTTTAAACTTTAAATGGTCTCTAAAATGGATTTATGGGTGACAGATTTTGTGCTAGATTAAGTCATTGTACTGAGCTCTTTGGGAGACCAAATATGACTAAGACACATCCCCAGGGCTTTCGTGGGAAGAGAAGGCATATGTAAGACGGTGCCTTAGTCACCTTTTTAATCACAATGCTAGGCATAGAATTGCCATCAACAGATGAAATGAATTGAAGCTGGTATGTGCTATATTTAAGGCAGCCTCTTAAAGAAATGAAATGTTTGCACAGGAAATCTTAGGAGAAAAAGCGTGTTAGTTCAAGTTGCCCATAATGGGCTTTGGACAGGCAGCAGCATTGCTTAAGGGCCTGGAAGGCTCTGCACTCTTGGAGGGGGAGAAAGAAGGTCATTCTGAGTAGAGGAAATAGTAGACACTAAGATAGGACCCCACGTGTGTGTCTGTCTTTTATTGTAGAACCATAAAAAGAGCTGAGGTAGAAGGGATCTTAGGAACCAATATGCAGATAAAGAAACTCAGACTTTCTCAAGGGAGGGCTGCCTTGGCAAAGGAACACTGAACCTAGGACCCCAGACCCCAGTATATTAAAATATCTACAAGTACCTTAAAGGCTTTGACAAGGCCTGTAGTAGAGGAAACTTTAAAACCTTTAACTCATGCTTTCTCAAAATTATTTGACTTCAGAATTTCAGATTTCACGGTGTATTTTCATTTACTTTTATTAATATTATAAATAGTATACTTTAGGAAAGTCTACATTAGACACATCTATCTTCCCTAGAAAAATCAGAATATTATTTGTGTGGAAAAATTTTGTATAAGCAATCCTGATGTTCTATGTTATTTCAGAAGTAGTGATCATATCAATAATTAGGAAAATTATTAAAGAACAGTAACAGTGGAAGTTTCCAAAGTTTAATGTAAGTTTTACCTCTTTCTGCCTTCCTCCCTTTCTGTCTTTCTTTCTGATTCCCTCCTTCCCTTTCTACCTTCTCTCCCCCCTGTCTCCCCCGCCCTTGCTTCCTTCCTCCCTCCGTCTGTCCGTCCGTCCCTCCCGCCCAGAGGTTGTGCTCCCTTTGACTTCTTTTATTTTCTCTATC
>CAUYON010070495.1:0-25791 GCA_963573935.1 Arctocebus calabarensis | reverse complement strand
AAAGAGGTTAGGAAGTTGGAAGTCATCAGGAATGCACATAGTTAACATGAACAGCACTAAATACATCCCCACTGCACTTATTATGTTTTGAATACAGCCCCACTACACAACAGCATGATTTTCTTTTTTTTTTTTTTTTTTTGAGACAGAGCCTCAAGCTGTCACCCTGGATAGAGTGCTGTGGCGTCATAGCTCACAGCAACCTCCAATTCCTAGGCTCAAGCGAGTCTCCTGCCTCTGCCTCCCAAGCAGCTGGGACCACAAGCGCCCGCCACAATGCCTGGCCATTCTTTGTTTGCAGCCATCATTGTTGTTTGGCGGGCCCAGGCTGGATTCGAACCCGCCGGCTCAGGTGTACGTGGCTGGTGCCTCAGCCCGTTGAGCCACAGGTGCTGAGCCCAACAGCATGATTTTCAAAAAGCAGTAAAAAAGTGTGTGGTACATAAGAAAGCAGGCTGGGAAGCTAGTTAGTAAATGAGGAGACTGAGTCCTACCCAGGCAAATACCGTTACCCATTTGGTATGATTCAAGGTCTGTCCCAAAGGTTAATCAACCCAAAAATATGCCTGCTGCTAGTCTGCAATAGTGCTGCAATTCCTACTAGACTGATTTCTTAGGTTAACACACCGGCTCTTCAGAAAATAAGTGGGAATGTGATTCCATTCCCTGAAGGAGATAACACATTAGCCATTTCTATCCATTAGCAGAGACTAAGCATGGCAGAAATTAACTATGTGGTACGTTAGGTGTTCGGGAATCAGGGGAAGTACTGTGATCATCCCCAAGTCCCTGTAGTGTTGTCCCATCCATGACATTACTACCAATGAAAGATAACATAAGGACTCTTTTCCCTCACTCTCGTTCCAGACTCAGCCCCTGGCCCCTGTAATTCGTCCTTCCGTAATTAATCCCCTGTATGTGGTGCCGTGCCCATCTTTTGATCCTCTTTGCAACACAAATATTCCTGAATGCCACATTCCTCTGCAGTCCCAGCACAGTGGTTCTCGACTGGAGCGGAGTGAACGAATACCAAAATCACCTGGGAATTTCTGTAAACTCGACCTTCAGAAGACATGTTGGAATGTATTTGATAGAACTTAAAAGAGTTTCAAAGATAGATGACAGAGATTTTTATGTAATACATCACATCTTGCATTGCCATCCAAAGAGAGATTTGTAGTTAGAAAAACATCTATCATCAATTCAATTTCAGGAAATAATAAAGAGATATGGAACCAGGAACAATTTTACTTGAAAAGTAATGACAATGACACAAAGGGGAATGAGACAGTACTTTTGAATATTTGTACAAAGGCGTATGAATTCCTACAATACGATAACATTCCACATATATTCACATGCAAACACTAATCAATGGTCTTTATTTCTGTACAATTTCAAAAACAACATTCCAGTGTAAGATGGGCAAAAACATCAAAAAAATTGTTCAGTCTCACATTTGTTTTCCAGGCAAGCAGTCTATTTGGGGACATACAACAGTAACTCACACTATTTTGAACCAAGTTTGTATCACTTTTTATTCCAAATAAATTAACTTGACTCTTGATACTTATTATTCATGAATATGTAAAAAACATGCTTTGTTTTAATACAGGAATTCTATTTCTTCTCCTGATTTTATTGTTTAGTAAAAGCAAGACTTGGCAATATTTAAAAATTAACTTTATTCAACAGCCAGCAGATGGAGCTGTTGAGAAACCTTGAAATTCCTGGGTTTTTTTTTCCTGAAATAAAACCAGTTTAGAGGTACGTTTTAATATTTTACTATGAAAATAATGTCCTCACTATAACGAAATCTAGAAATGCAATTAATATTTAAAAATGATCTCACAATTATGCCATTAGAGAAAATTATTGTTAATACTTTGGTGTATATCAGTCCAAAATATATTCTAAGCTCGGTGCCTGTAGCTCAAGCTGCTAAGGCGTCAGCCACATACACCAGAGCCTGAGGATTCTAATCCAGCCCGGACCTACCAAACAATGACAACTACAACCAAAAAATAGCCAGGTGTTGTGGCAGGCACCTGTAGTCCCAGCTACTTGGGAGGCTGAGGCAAGACAATCACTTAAGCCCAGGAATTGGAGGTTGCTGTGAGCTGTGTTCCTTAAGGCTCTGTCTCAAAAAAAAAAAAAAATATATATATATATATATATATTCTAGTCATATATTTACATTTGCATTTTCTTCTATAAAATGAAATGTTTTATAAAATATATATGTGTGTGTATATCTACACCCACACACACATATATGACATCTCTCCTTAAAAATTTTTTTACATATGTAGAGAAATCTCTAAGGATGGTATTTAAAATATTGCAACTGCAACTACACAGGGCAGGGAAGGATCAGTGGCTTGAGCAGGACTCTGTGAGCTCCCTGCCATGCCTGGCTTTAACCTTCAGCTGATAGATGATGGGTGGCAGGTGTGCATGAAGGAAGGAGGAGGCTCAGAAAGCAACTATGTACCAACCTTATGGAAGCATTTCATTCCTTTTTTTTTTTTTTTTTTTCTGTTTTTTGGCTGGGGTTGGGTTTGAACCTGCCACCTCTGGAATATGGGGCTGGCGCCCTACTCCTTTTGAGCCCCAGGCACCACCCAGTGTTTCATTACTTTTAACAACAATACAGCCTCACCAGTGTGTAGCAGGTGAACTATCAACTTTAGAATCTCTGGAAGAACATATAAGCATACACAAAAGTAGGCAACTCCTACAAAGAAATACCAGTGGTTTGAGAACAAAGGTGGATAGAAATTTGTCACTGTATTACCTTTGTTACCATGAACACGTATGTAATATAATTATTAATTTTTGTTTTGAGATGTCTTGCTCTGTCACCCAAGTGCAATGGTGTGGAATCATAGCTCACAGCAGCCTTGAACTCCTGGGTTCAAGGGATCCTCCCACCTCAGCCTCCCAAGTAGCTGGGACTGTAAGCACAAGATACCATGTCCAGGTACTACTACGTTTTTAAAACAATTTTTAATTGAATATCATTAATAACTTTCAGGTGAATAAATGCACATTTATATCATGCCTATATATATATATTTATTTTAATGTCTATATACTATTTCATTGTCTACCTATACAGTAATTTATTTAATGACCCCTATTGAACAATTCAATAATGAATTATAACATACAAAATATATTTAAATTCATGAGCTCATAATACATTTTAAAAATAAAAACACTTAGTCATTGCTTGAGGTTGCTAATGAACCATCTCATTATTTTGAAAACTGGCAGATAAAGGGAAAGAATCAATCATTTATCCTGCCTCTTGTATATTAACTGTACCAGGGAAAATCAAATAGTAATCTGTGAACAAAAGTACTCCAAGTAACAGATGAAGAAGGAATTATTGGATTAAAATTTCATTTTTAAACCCTAATGAAAATATCTGATCAAATCATTGAACATAAATAGGTGCTGACATTGTAAAGAGAGACATTTGACATTCACTGACAGACCACAGCGGCACCTATGAAATAGTCTTGCCATAAAAATCTAACCTGAATCTGACCTAGCCTCTGATGCAAATACCAATTTATAAGAAATACAGAGGATGATGTCCTAGTTTCTAAAACAAATAAATTTCAAGGGAGAAATAAATGAAAGATAGAGGAAGGACCTAAATATTAAGAGAAATTAATTGATTTACCAATTGCAATGTGTGTATCTATTTGGATCTTGATTCAAGAAAATAAATTGTAGGCCAGGCACAGTGGTTCGTGCCTATAATCCTAGCACTCTGGAAGGCAGAGGCAGGAGGATCCCTTGAGTTCAAGAGTTCATGACTAGCCTGAGCAAGAGAGAGACTCTCTCTCTACTAAAAATGGAAAAAGTAAGTTGGGCATGCGGTGGGCACCTGTAGTCCCAGTTACTCAGGAGGCTGAGCCAAGAGGATCACTTGAACTCACAAGTTTGAGGTTGCTGTGAGCTAGGCTGATGCCACGGGCACATGCCAGAGTGCTCAGTTATTTTTTTCTATTTTTTAGTAGAGATGGGGGTCTCATTTTTACTGAGGTTGTTCTCAAACTTCTGACTTCAAGCCATCCTCCCACCTCAGTGCTGGAATCATGGGCATGAGCCACCATGCCTGGCCATAACAAGGGCTTTTAGGTGTACAGATTTTAAAGTTTTGATAGATCTTGCAAAATACTTTCCAGAAAAATTGTCCCAATTTTTATTTTCCCAGCAATGTAAATCAGCATCCACATACAACTATTATCTATGCAACTTATTTGATTTCCTTATTTTCTTTCTTTTAAAACAGAGTCTTACTATGTTGCCCTGGGTAGAGTACTTTGGCATCATCAGATCTCATAGAAACCTCAAACTCTGAGCTCAAGAGATTCTCTTGCTTCAGCCTCCTGAGTAGATGGGACCATAGGCAACCACCACCACAGCCAGCTAGCTTTTCTATTTTTAGTAGAGACACGGTCTCACTCTTGCTCAGGCTAGTCTTGAACACCTGACCTCAAGCAATCCATCCACCTTGACCTTGTAGAGTGCTAGGAATCCAGGCATGAGCCACCACACCCAGCCTAATGCAATTTCTTTAGAAACATAATTTGAGATAATACCATCACTGAGGATGTTAATTTATAAACCAATTAGTTTGAGTTTTTGCATGGTACAATGTTATAAGAAATTTAAAGATCAAAAATTATCATATGATTCTTCAATTAAGGAATATTTAGTGAAGTAAAAATATCTAATATTTAGAGACCATCTAAAAAGAAGGCTAATTAAACAAGAAAGAAGGCTAATTAAAATTTAAATTAGTACCTAAAAGTAAACAGACCTACTTAAAGGAGGAGTACACAAACAACACTTCTACCAATTGAGGCATCATAGGGTTTTGTAGAGAGTTGATTTCAATATCCTATGTGATTGGGGATAAAGAGGGGCTACAGGGAAGTAGGAGAAAAGTCTGGCCTTCTAGACAAGGAAGCTAGAAAAGGGCCCTTTTACAAACAATGTGTTTTGAGAATCCTGTGACTAAGGTAATCAAGTATGGTCTGTTTCCCACAAAATGCAGTTTCTAGGTGTGACACAAAGTAGAGTAATGTTCACAGTTACAGAACAGTGCACCACACAGCAAA
The DNA here is from genome assembly GCA_963573935.1 of Arctocebus calabarensis. NCBI lineage: Eukaryota > Metazoa > Chordata > Mammalia > Primates > Lorisidae > Arctocebus > Arctocebus calabarensis. The sequence continues at coordinate 20,650 of CAUYON010070495.1, read as the reverse complement.
AGTTACAAATGTCACAAGACTACTGGTCACCACCTTGCAATACTGGGAAAATAGCAGGTAGCAATTATTGTTAACATGTAAAGGAAAATGGGCACAGGTGGTAGCTAAGGTAACCTATAACCAATAGGAAATAGACAAAAATACCCAAGGACCTCAGGGAACCAATGAAAAACTCTTACAGATAATTAGGGCTATGATTAAATACTTAAGCCTTCATTTGTGTGACCGTCTTTTCTCATTCACAAAGGGGACATTTACCCAGTCTCTCTGGTAAAGTCTATGCTTATCTATGCTTTACTTTAAATAAACTGCATTCTTTTCCTGCTGCACTGGAGTCCCAGCTGCTTTATTTCCACTCCTCCCCTTTACCTTGTTTTCACTTTAACTTGGGTGAACTTAATAATCAAACCAGGTATTCAACTAGGGACTCTTGGAGAACTCTGACAATTCTCACTCGAATTACGTTGTACTTCTATCACTTATATGTCTATATCTCCTACTGGACCATGAGCTCATTTAAGATAATCATAATTTATTTATGTTTATGTTCTCAACTGTTAACTTTATAAATATTGCATGAATAGATGAATGCCTATGAAAGACTATGGCAAATTAAAGATGACTATGGTGACATTTCTGTACTAAAAAAAAATCATAGAACAAGCATAGGCTGGATAAACCTGAGTTAGAGGCTTAGTGCTATAGGATCTTGGGAGATTTACTTAACCTTTTTGAGTCCCATATTCCCAGTTGTAAACTATTTCATAGCCCTCCTCTATAGAACTCTATCATTTCTCTACATTGAGTAAATTCTAAAATGAAAATCTAATGACGTCCTAACTTCTATGGCATCCAGTTGCCCTTTGGATAAAGTAGTCCCACTTAGAATCATTGCAGAGACCCCCCTAGTGATCTGAGCCTTGTTAGTCAGTGCAACCTTATATTTAATTTTACTTCTCTTCACATGACATTTTCCTCCCTAATCCCTGATGTGGCTTTAAGTCTTTTGAAAAGCTGGAGCACTAGATAGCCACTACTGAGTAATTCCAGTAGTACCTGAGAAGAAATTTACTTACCAGAATGGGTGTAGATGTTGCCTGCTTTGACCTCTAAAGTCTGGGTTAGATGCCCCTTGTACAGACTGTGATGACATCCTCTATTTCCTACATCATAGGGAACTTGTATTAGGCTCCTCCAGAGAAATAGAGCCAATAGTCAGCCCTCTTTTTGTATCTGAAGGGTCTACATTTATAGATTAACCAACCATGGGCCAAAAATATTCAGAAAAAAATCAAAAATAACAACACAAGAATAAAAATACAGTATAACAACAATTTACATGGCATTTACACTGTATTAGGTATTTTAAGTATCTAGAGATGATTTAAAAAGCATGAGAGGATATACAAAGGTTATATGTAAATATAATGCTATTTTACACAAGGAACTTGATCATTATTGGATTTTGATATCTGTGGGTGTCCTAGAGCCAATCTCTCCTTGACACCATGGGATGGAAGACATTTAGTTTAAAGAATTGACTACTCGGATAATAATGGAGGGCAAGTCCAAAATCTGCAGGTTGGGTGCGCACGCTGGAGACTCAGAGAAGAAACCTTGTTCTTCAAGTTCAAGTCCAAAGCCCATCTGCTGGCAAAATTGTCTTTTGCTAGGGGTGAGAGGTGGGGCTTAGAGTTGTCTGTCTTTTGTTCTATTCAGGCCTTCCATTGATTTAATGGAAGGTAATCTGCTTTACTCAAAGTCCACTGAGCTGAATGTTAATCTCATCCAAAAATATCCTTACAGAAACATCTAAAATAATGTTTGACCAAAATCTGGGGACTGTGGCCCTGTCAAGTTGACACATGAAGGTAACTATCAAAGCGTATCCCACTCCATATTTACCATCTGTGTACTTGTCTCAGCCACTCCCTAGATCACAATTCTCTGAAAACAGGATCTGTGTCTATTTTGCAACTTTATATACACTACACTTTGTGCAGTACCTAGAACACAGTAGGTACTCAATAGCTATATAATAAATATATTTATTGTCAGATTTACCCTTCAGAAAATAACAAGAAAATGAGCTAAAGAGTAGAAGAATAGCAACTGATCATCTGTTTAGAAAACTATTCTACTCATTCAAGACAGAAAAGATGAGGACTGGTAGCTATGTGCTTCATCTTGGCTAAACTTGGAGCTGGAGACAGAAGCCCCAAAAGCCACAGAGGGAGAATATCCACAAGGGAGAGCTCCAAACAATCCCGAGATGAATCTAGTCAAGGAAAGAAGCACTAGACATCACAGTGATTAGTCCAAAGCATTTATTAAGGGAACGTACGTAGAGAAGAGACTGCAGGATATTCTCACGGGAACACTGAGATGAGGGATGTTCTCCCTAGATGTGTCTGCAATGAGGTTTTGAGTTATAGCATTGGTATGAGAGTTTAAAGAATTGGGCTCAGGGCTGGGCCTAGTTTCTTTAAGCATTTTGGACACCAACCCAGATACCTTTATCAGTACCGGCAAGTGTTCAAGGCCTGGGCTTGAGTTCAAGCCTGCAGGGGAAAACACACACCTGGCTGGGTCACAGAGCTGTCAAGGCACTTTGGTTTTCTCAGTCAGAGCAGAGAAAGAAAGGAGGGGAAAAAATTTAAAACTTTAAAAATTAAAAAATTTAAAAAAAGGGAGGGAAAGTAAGGGGACCCTGCACCATAATAGCAGAGAAGAGAGAACAGAATTAGAAGGTGACAGATTAGATGTAGGAAGTGAGCTCGAGTCAACATGCTAAGTTTGGGGCTTGGGGAATTGGGTGGACAGTATGATATGGATATGGGTGTTTTATCCCTATCAAATCTCACGTTGAAATTAGATCCCTGGTGGGGCAGAGTTGGGAGGTGGGATCCTAGTGATCATGGAGATGAATCCTTCATCGGTGGCTTCCTGCTGTTCTAGCAGTAGCAAGTGAGTGCTGGCCCTCTCTAGACTAGATTGGTTCTTGGGGGGAACGGATTAGTTTCCAGAAGATGGATTCTTACAAAGCCAGTATGCCCCTTGGACTTGGTCCCTTCTTTGTACATGTCCACTTTCTTTTTTTACCTTTTCCATCATGTTTTGATACAGCACAAAAGCTCACACCAAAAGCCAAGCAGGTGCTTCTTATAACATCCTGTGGAACTGTGAGCTAAATAAACCTTTTTATAATTTACCCAGCCTCTGGCATTCCTTTATAGCAATACAAAAAAGACTAAGACCACGGTATCATTACTTTGGCATAGGAAAAACTAACAAGAGGAAAGGGCCTTGTAGTGGAGAAGAAGGGTAGGTAATGATGAATTCAATTTTTTACACAGTGCATTTGATTTGCTTGGAAGACTGCCAAATAGGGTGTTGTCTGGATTCAAGAGAGAGTTTACGGAGAGGAAAGAGAGATTATCTAAGAGAAGGAGAAGGCTGACATCAAAATTCTTAAGAGCATTGATATTGAAAAAGCAGGAAGGAAGAGGAGGAAAACAGGAACAGAGAGGCACGAGGTGAAAATATCAAAAGGAGGGTGATGACCAAACAATGTCAAATATCTCAGGGTGAGAAGGACAAAAAGAATCCAAGGATCTGGAGTTCAGGAGATCACAGGAGGCACTAGTGAAGGCAGCAGGGTTTGACTGGGAATAAGAAATGAGTTTTCTGAAAGCATGCTAAAAGATTCTTATGATCTCTGTAATTTACTTTAAAGGTATTTCACATAGGCTGGGTGTCACAGTTCTTACCTGAAATTCTAGCACTTTGGAGGCCAAGGTGGGTGGATTGCTTGAACTCAAAAGTCTGAGACCAGCCTGAGCAAGAGGGAGACTCCGTCTCTACTAAAAATGGAAAAACAAGCCAGGCAGGCTTGTAGCAGGCACCTGTAGCTCCAGTTACTAGAGAGGCTGAGGCAAGAAGATCTGTTGAGCCCAACAGACTGAGGTTCCTGTGAGCTATGACACACCAGACCCTCTACCCAGGGTAACAGAGTGAGAGTCTTACCTTGAAAGAAAAGTTCACATGGCCAAGATGATATAAATGTGTGTTAATTAAGTCAAAGTCACACTTGTAGGGGCAGCCTGCATTCTAATCAATTGTTCATATTGTGAAAGGGAGGGAGCCAGCTGGCCTTATATCAGAAAGACAGTGTTCCAGAGGGGGGTACAGTCATCCTTTGACTATTCATACCTCCATCAAAATTGCTTTGCTCATAACGTGAGAACTGATTTTCAAAACTAAAGGCTTGGAAACATCATGAAGGATATTATAAATGGATTTTATTGGTGAAATTAAAAATATTCAATGTAGACATTCCCCATTTTTACATAACAAGTGATAAGAATAGAATGAGTACTGTAGCCCATTCCTTTGGAATGGCATTCAGCCATGTGTCAGTGGGGATTCTGATTGTTCAGTGCCATCTGTGAAGAGTAATAGAGTTCTGCCCCTGTAAAACTACTGCTCTGCCTCAAAAGATTTTACCTTTCATGCAAGGTAGTAGTTAGAACACTTGAAGGACAAAGAATTGGTCATCAAGCTTACTGAAAAGGATGTATAAAAACTCTTCTACGCCTGCTTGCTAAACAAAAATATTTGTTTAATAAATGTTTGTTAATTGAGACAGGAAACTTGCATTCCAGATTATGAGGGAGAAGGTAACATTTACTCAATTCTAACTATCAAAGGCAACTTTTAATATCAGAGCTCGAGTTGAATGCCATCCCACAAGGGTAGGCTACAGTTCTCATTCTATTCTTATCACTTGTTAATGTAAAAATGGGGAATGTCTACAAAATATTTTAGTTCTACAATAGCATAAGAGTTAAATTTATTGAGCTGTACAGAAGGTCCAATCATGAAAATTATTATACTTAATTCCATTAAATTAGCTGCTAGAATACTCTTGTTAATACAGTTGATAACAGTCTTCAATTCTTGACTACTATACATTATACTACGTATTACTTAATTTGTAAAACATATTAATAGAATTTTGGTATTACAGCGGAATAAATAAAACCCAAAGTATCCAACATCTCAACATTACTTTTTATGATATGCTCACTGCTGTTAATGAAGCTTTTTCTTATTTTTAGAACCTACAACTATTCATACATTTTTCCATCATAAATTTCTCTGTTAGAATTTCAACATGAAAAATGAAGTATTTAGAGAAAGAAATATAGGCTTGATTACTATATAACAAGAGCAAAATTAAAATATAATTCAGAATGATAACAGATAGACTTGATTATGATTATAAGGGATGAAGGCAAAATCAAAAGTTCCTGCCACAGTCTGGATAGGGTAGCTCATGACTGTAATCCAAGCACTCTGAAAGGCCAAGGTGGGAGGATCACTTGACCTCAGGAGTTTAAGACCAGCCTGAGCTACAGCAAGACCCTGTCTCTACTAAAAACAGAAAAATTAGCTAGTCGTTGTGGCTGGTTTCTACAGTCCCAGCCACTCGTGAGGCCGAGGCAAGGGGGTTGCTTGAACCCAAGAGTCTGAGGTGGCTGTGAGTTAGGTTGATTCGTGATACTTTAGGCTGGGCAACAGAGTGAGACTCTGTCTCAAAATAAATAAATAAATAAATAAGAAGCTTTTCTATATCATAGCAAGGGTCATTGTAATATCATGCTTACGTCACCAGCATATATCCAATCTTAAACTTTTCCTCAACTATGCAGGATAGGACTTGGGCTAAGGAGTCAATAAAGTTTGATACTCAAGCCAACAGTGCATTTTTAAAAATCAGTATTTCCTTGGTTTTGAATGATATGGGGTAGGTTTTTGTACCAAAATATTTCTAATCCCCTGCTTGTCAACCTATGGTTCATGGGATCTTGAAAACATTCCTTGTCACTTTGCTTTCTTTCTGGCCTATTTGTAAGCAACATATAATGGAGTTTATTTTTGTAAAACATGGTAGAGTTCTCCCCAGTGTCCAGCTGTCTCAGCTAGTGAGGGTCTATTTGTCCCTGGTACCTGTGTTAACAGCCCTATAAATGATATTTCCCTCTTTTAAATATGTCAAAATAAAATTGAACCCTTCGATCAACTTGAAGAGGTTACAAAGGCAGTGATACGTAGGCTCCTATATTTGTGACCAGACACCTTCTTTAAAGCAAGTTCTGGCCGAACATATTTAAGATAATGAAATCATATTCAGAGAAACAAATGATTAACCACACCTCAAAGTGTTTGTTAATTTGTTTAGAAACAAGACAAGATTTTCTGCAATAAATGCTGTTGTATGTCATCTTCTCCATAGAAATTTATATTTTCACTTCTTTTAAAAGCCTATGAAGTGACAAGTTTCACTCTTATATTGCGAATTCAATCAGTGCAGCTATTTGACCCTAATTAAGTTGGGTGCTTTTGCAATTTTAAAAATGGATGCTTATTAACTGTATTTTTATTAACAGTATTTCTCTGGAGACATCTAGTGGACAAAGTGTAGTATACACTTTTTGTAGAAGTGCAAATATTGTCTACTAAAATAATAATCAATATGGAACTCATATAAAATGTTAAATATTTTACCTACATTTACAAATGCCAAAACACTGGCTTAGTGCCTGTGGCTCAAGCACCTACGGCACTAGCCATGTACACCTGAACTGGCGAGTTCGAATCCAGCTTGGGCCTGCCAAACAATGATGGCTGCAACCAAAAAATAGCCGGGCGTTGTGCCGGGCACCTATAGTCCCAGCTGCTTGGGAGGTGAAGGCAGGAGAATCGCTTGAGCCCAGGAGCTGGAGGTTGCTGTGACCTGTGATGCCACAGCACTCTACCCAGGGCGACAGCTTGAGGATCTGTCTCAAAAATAAATAAATAAATAAATATGCCAAAACACTGAGGATTTATAGTGATCTCTTACATAAAATCTTTTAAAGTTGGTACATATTGGGCCCAATAAGCGATATCAAATCTGGATAAAAGTTGAAAAGTCTGGTCCTATTTTGCATGCATGTGTCTGAAAAAAGAAGGAGTTTTTTTTTTTTTTTTCACATTGACACGGAATAGTGACATGTGGATAAGAAATTATGGTTGAAATTTTCCTACTTCAAACAAGTGATTAGAAATAATCATGTCTGATTTCACTCCTTAGTTCTCTTCCACATTTACGCACCTGTTACTTCTCACTTCTGACACTTTGATACTATTGACATTATGACTTCCATCTTCTCTCTCATTTGTATCTGGATGATTTTTTTTTTTTGGATGATTTTTTTTTTTGAGAGATAATTAAGAGTGTAGTCACAGTCATCATCATCATCTGTCTCCTGCCCACAAATATCTTCTAATATTCCTTCAGCCTAGATGTAAGATGAAGGAATGGATAATTACTGCAATTAAAAGAACTTCCTAGCCATTTATCTTTTATAGTACTAGAATTTCAACATCCCATCTGGCGCATTTTGTCTGTGAAAGAATGGTCCAAATTACAATAATGCCATAATTTGTGTTCACCCACTTATCACTCTCTTGGATCCTTTCCCTCTGAAATAGAAATACTCTCAGGTCCCTTGCTTGGACCTCCAGCTCTGTGTTAATATATTCTCTGGACTGGCTTCTCTATGTGCAACACTGTCCTCAAATTTTTTTCAATTATTTTCAGTCTTTGCGATACATGGACTATATATGCTGTCTCTCTACATCTGAAAAGCTTTTTATGCTTCTTTCCTGGAAAAGTGCCAATGAACTTTGAGTTATTCTTCATTTTTCAGTAATAATCTTTCTGCTGTCCTCAAAGACATCGAATATATTTTGTTCTGAAATAAATCATGTTGCACTACTTCTTCTGATGATTTCGTGTGATGAATTTCCAGTTGCAGAGTTTGAATGTCGTTGCCATTAGAAACTCTTCCTTCTTGCCCTCCTCACATATCATGAGGATTTTTGCTTTCCTCGCTCATCCTTTTCTCTAAGATGTACACATACGATGAAGAATTTTACTCACTAACATTGTCTTCTACGCAAACCAATCTTGGGACACTCTGTTAGCACTGTGGGGGAAGACGCAAAACACCTGCTTGTCTTTCTGTGCCTACATGGTTGGAGCAGACCACTCCAGTTTAGCCCCTTAGTATGCCACATACTAAACAGTGTACCACCAGGTCAGCAGCTTGGACGTCTGGGGGTTTCCTCAGAAGTTTTTTTTTTTTTTCTTAATGAGGAAATACAGAATATTTCAGGGAAAGGCTGAGTGTGCCAACATAGAGCTCCAAACCCTGGTGACACAGAAGGGGTCACCCTGACAAGCTTAGAGCTCTGAAAGACTAGTGGGCCTGGCTGCAGGTGCTTTTTAGTATTTTCTAAACATCCCAGAAGAGGTCACAAGTGCTGGTATAGCAGCCTAAGTAAAGGTTTTTACCTTTACTCCCCCACATTGCGCTGTTCTTGGTGGAGAAGATCACAGGACAAGCTTTCAATTTCCTTCCCATGTGATTAATAACATTTTTTACTCTCATTTTTTTTTTTTTGTTTTTGGCTGGGGCTGGGTTTGAACTCACTACCTCTGGGTATATGGGTCCGGTGCCCTACTCCTTTGAGCCACAGGCACCACCCTCACTCTCATTCTTGTTACAGCAACATGTGGGCACAATGCAGGTTGTACTTTTTTATTTAAAATTCACATAGCAATAATCTACAGAAGGCAGAGGACACAGTGGGCTCAGGTGAACAGGGGAAATATAGTTGGCTGGCTCAGGGAAAAGGAAGGTATGTCTTTTACTTTTTGTTTTGTCATGAGAGAAGTCATCTTGTTTATTTATTTTTTGTTTGTTTGTTTCTTTTCTTTTTTAATTTCAATAGATTTAGGGGTACCATTGGTGTTTTGCTCCATGAATGAATTGTATAGTGTTGAAATCAGGCCTTTTAGTGCACCTGTCTCCAGAATAGTATACATCATACCTCATGGGTAGTTTCCTGATCCCCTAACCTCTTCCCCATTGAGTCTCTAAAGTCCTTATAGTCACCTAAGTGACATGTAAACTCATCGTTTAGCTCCCACATGTAAGTGAGTACATGCAGTATTTGTTTTGCCATTCCTGAGATAATTCAAAGTGGTGGATTCCAGTTCCATGCAAATTGGTGCAAAAGATAGTATTTTATTGCATGGCTGAGTCGTATTTCATGGTTTATCTATACCACATTTTCTTTATCCACTCATCAGTTGATGGGCACTCAGGTTGATATCGTATCTTTCAGTTGTGAATTCTGGTGTGATAAAAATATTAGTGTATGTGTCATTGTAATGTAAGAACTTCTTTTCTTTTGGGAAGAAGTCCAGTATTGGATTTGCTGGAATGAATGGTAAGTGTACTTTCAGTTCTTTGAGGAATCTCCATACTGTTTTCTATAGAGCCTGTACTAATTTATATTCCCATCAACAGGAATAAGCCTTTTGTTGTCACCACATGCATGCCAATATTGGGGGTTTTTTTTGCCTTTTTAATAATGGGGTAAGGTGATATCTCGTTATGGTTTTATTTGCACTTCTCTGACAACTAATTGAAGCTGAGTGCTTTTTCATATATCGTTAGTCCTTTTATGTATTCTTTTTTATTCTTTTATGTATTTTGCCCATTTTTAAATGAGGTTCTTTTTTTCTTGCTGATTTCTTTGAGTTCCTTGTAGATTCTGGATATTAATCTCTTGTTGGATGTATAGTTTGAGAATAATTCTCTGAACAATTCAAGAAATTTACATCATAACATATAGAAATGATACCAGTTTTTTAAAATAGAATTTACTATTTTGGATAACAGAATTATCCAAAACTTAATAGCAAGCAGTCTATTTTTAAAAATAAAATGAAAGAGAAAGGTACAGGCAGAGAGGAAATATAGACAGGTGCAGGCCAAGTTTCATGACTGCAGTGCTTGTGCCAATTTGTGCTCTTGTCAACTGAGTTTACCTACAGTGAAATGATTTGTAATAAGAATCTTGCTCAGGGTAAAAATGCTTGTTGCAATAAAACCACCACCTAGAAATACATAACCCTTTGACATTCCTGACAGTTGGTTCTTAGCATGGACATAAATCACTTAAACAAAACTCATCCTAGACTTAAATATTAGGTAAATCATGTAATGACAATAGGACACTCAAATTTCTTCAGGCACATCATTTGAGGTTATTATATTCTTGTCTGGAGTACAGACCTGGAAAAGGTACAACTCGCACCCAAATATTGAACCCGAGTCACAAGACCTGAGACTGTCTTTATCCCACCATCCTACTGCCTTGAGCTCCTTCGCAGCTGCAGTGGCCCCGGCAAAGGCATCTCTGCTCCAGTCTGCCCTTGTTCCCATGCAAAGATGTGCCTGGGCCACATCTCTGGAACACCAGGCAGCAGTCTGAGACTTTTGGGATTTTCCACCACATCGCACATTTCAAAGTGATGGACTTTACTGTTGTCTTCTCCTGGCCCCAAACTGGAAACCAATATTAACGCCCAAATTGGTCTATTTACATTTTTTTCAAAGAAAAGTAGTTTTATATTTGTGTTTATTCTTCACTCCTTGCCAAGAGTTTAGAAGATTGTGGCCCCCTTTAGCTGCCTCAGCGTAGATATTAGTTTAATACTGACTTGGCAGTGTACTTGGCAGTGCCTTTTTATTTTCCAGTGACTTCCAATTTCCTTGCCTGACAAATCCACTCTCAAATGGTGAGGTGCACATCTCTTCTCTCTCATTCCTTTCATTTATTCTACAGAATATTCCAATATAGAAATACTATACATTTTTACGATGACATAAAATCGGGTGAAATAGATTTTTTTTCACATTCTGGGTCCTTTGTAGCAAGTAGACAGCCTTTAAAATATCTCGTATATAAGCTAAACTTAAGTTGTATTGAATATTCAAAAAAGATTTTCTCTATTTCCTCTGTTTCTGGAACTAAAATACCAAGGGCAAATACAGGATATATATTTTACAGGACTGATAAAACTGTATGACATTGTAGATTTTGTGGAATCAGACTTTGGAAATGTGATCTATACTTAGTAAGTTTTATATATGACACTGTGATTTGTGTATAAAATTTATGTGTGCTTTTCCTTTTCTTATATTAATTATGGGTTAAAATAACCAACAGCATCATGAAGAGATTCAAGAAGCTTTTATATCTCTCATGGTACTCCATGGGAGAAACAGGTAGGTCATAGGACCCCAACATACTGATTTTTAAACATAATTCTTTTTTTTCTTTTTATTTTTATTATCTTTATCATTAAATCATAGCTGTGTACAATAGTGTAATCAAGGGGTACAATGTGCTGGTTTCATATACAATCTTAACTATTTTCAGCAAACTGATTAACATAGCCTTCCTGGCAATTTCTCCATTATTATATGAAGACATTTGTATTCTGCATTTAGCAAGGTTCGCCTGTACCCTTCTAAGATGCACCGTAGGTGTGGCCCCACCAATTATCCTCCCTCCACCCTATCCTCCCCTCTCCCCTCCTTACCCTTGCCCCTTTCCCCATCTTCTTGTGTTATAGTTGGGTTATACCATTCATACGACAGCTATAAATTAGCTTCATAGTAGGGCTGAGTACATCTCTTAGAGTAGAGCATCTGTACCTTTGGGACCATTCTCTTCTCCATCAGGAATTCCTATAAGACAAATGTTTGATCTTTGGAGTGATCCCACAACTCTCTCAGGGAATGATCAGTTTTTGCTCTCCATTTGTCTGCCTCTTTGAGTGTTTGGGATAGTTCTAAAGCTTTGTCTTCAATTTCAGAAATCCTTTCTTCTGCCTAATCAGTTCTATTACTGAGGGATTCTACTCCATTTTGGATCTGTTCAACTACCTTTTTCATTTAATTGAGCTCTGCTATCTCTTTTCTCATTATGTCCATATCTTTGGTGATTTTGTCTTTGAATTCATTAATTCCTAGAGACAACTTTAGAACTACTCTTTGGAATTCAATTTCTATCTTTTCTTCCATTCTATTTATCTTATTTGCAATCCATATTCTGAACTCAATTTCTGACATTACAGCCATCTATCTATGCATGGCACCTTCAGCTGAATTTCCTTTGTCATTGCTTGGCAGTGGGGTGGGGGGAGGGTTGGTCTACTCTGCTTATTCATGTTGCTAGAGTTCTTCTGTTGGGTCCACACCATGTTTATTTTCCACCATTTAGCTATTAGAACTGGAAGGGTGAGATTGAATTGGGGTTCCCAGGTAATAGAGATAGCTCCTTACCAAAGTACTAGGTTTTGTAATTGTGGCTTATCTCCTACAACCTTACAAAGACCCCTTCTAGAGTTTTGGCTAGAAACTCTGAGGACCTACTTGGTGAGATAGTGCTAGCTTGGTTTTGATAGCAGCCAACCTCTACCATATCCTAAGAAGCCATGGTTTTAGGTTTAAATCTCAGCTGTGAAGAGATACAAACAGCTGTGGTGCCCGGGCCCTACCCTTCAGTTCGTTTCCACTACAGAACTTCAAAAGTCAACCTCAGAATGTACCCAAGTGGACAGCCCCAGACACAGGTTCCAATTAAATTGTGTTAGGCAGTGCAAACATTGCTCAACAGAGAGGGATTCAAGGGTCTCCAATAGCAAAATTGGAGCCAAGGATCCATGCCCCCAGCTGCCAGACTCAGTCCACACTGTTGTCCACTTCTCTACTCACAGGCCCAGTTGGAACCAAGGGCCACACCCCTGCCCACGGGTCTCAGTCCACACCCAGCAAGCCTGTGCTTGCCAGACCATTTGGAATCAGAGGACCAGGCCCCCTCCTGCCAGTCTCAGTCCACTGCCTGGCAATCCTCTGTTCACAGGCTCTGTTGGAGTCAGGGCCCCAAGACCTGTCCTCACTTGGCAAGCCTCTGCTCACTTGCCCTGCTGGAGATAGGAGACCACAGACTTGTCCTCAGGTCTTGGTTTACACCTAGCAAGCCTCTGTTCATGCATTCTGTTGGAGTCAGGTGACCATGCCTTGCCCTCAGGTCTCAGTCCATGCTTGGCAAACCTCTGCTTGTAGGCCCAGCAGGGGTTGTAGACCAGTCCTGTCTGCTGAACTCAGTTCACACAGGGCAACCACTTTCCTGTTATGGGTGCCATCAGAGCCAGGGATTCTGGACCCTATCCTGCCAGACACAGCCTGAACTGATGGTCAACACCACCATCGGCTGGGCAGAGTCATACCAAGGGGACTGCTCCTCTTCCCACTGAGTGCCCCTTTCTTCCCACACCCTCTTTCTTCCCCATTAGTCACAGATTCCATCCTGATGGTTGGCAGTCCACATTATGCCCAGATCTCTCAGGAAAAGACCAAACACTCTACACTCTGCAGGGGGCAAAACTTCAGACCACTATGCAAGAGGGGAAGGGTGACCTGGCAGTATGGGCTGTGGGGGGAAATTTTTGTTCAATTTTATGCCTGGTGGAGCAGTGTCTAGGTTCATAAGTGGGACCTCCCTGGAGAAAGAGACCTTTTGTTTAGGGGCTCTCTCCAGCAAAGTACAATGAGAGGCCTTTTGTTCCCTGTTGGCTCGCAGATAGCCTACAGTGGGCCTCCTGCTTGGGGGAGGGGTCTCCTTTCCTTTAGTCAATAGGCAGCACTGATGACCTTTACAGCAGGAGACCTGTGCTCTGCCACCATGACGTTTTGTATTTCTATGGTATCAATTGTGATATCATCTTATTCATTTCTGATTGTGCTTGTTTGGATCCTTTCTCTTTTATTTCTCATTAATGTAGCAAGAGATCTATCAATTTTGTTTCTCTTTTGAATGAACCAACTTTGTGTTTCATCAGTCTTTTGTATTTTTTGTTCATTTGTTTTCCATTTCATTTAGTTCTTCTTGGACCTTAAGTACTGCATTTCTTTTGCTGGCTTAGGGTTTGTTTTGCTCTTCCTTTTTCAGTTCTTTAAGATGTGTCATTAAATTGTTGATTTGTGACTTTTCTGTCTTTTTGATGTAGTGTATAAGGGTATGAATTTTCCTGATTGGACTGCTTTTGATGAATCCCATAGATTGTGATAGCTTTGCATTCAGTTTGAGGAATCTGTTGACTTCCATCTTAATCTCATTATTGACGAAATAATGATTCAGCACCGGGTTGTTTAATTTCTATGACTTTGCAAAGAATTGGGTATTTTTCTTGAGGTTGATTTCTAGTTTTATTCCACTGTGGTCTGAGAAAAAACATGGTATGATTTATATTTTTTTATTTTTTGAGGTATGTTTTGTGGCTTAAGATATGATCAATTTTGGAGAATGTTCTGTGTACTGATAAAAAGAATTTATATTTAGTAGTTTTGGGGTAAAATATCTATTAGGCCTATTTGTTCTAGAGTTCAGAAAAGTCCAGTGTTTCTTCATTTATTTTCTGCATAGATGATCTGTCCAGTTCTGTTAGTAAGGTGTGAATATCCCCAGCATTTATGATGCTGCTGTTCATCTCTTTGATTATACTTAGTATCATTTGCTTTATGAATCCTGGTGCTCCTATGTTAGATGCATAAATATTTAGGATTTGTACGTCTTTTTCTTTCTTTGAGACAGAGTCTCACCATGTTGCCCTTGGTACAGTGCAGTGGTGTCAACTCACAGAAACCTCAAACTCTTGGGCTTAAGCAATTCTCTTGCTTCAGCCTCCCAAGGAGCTGGGACTACAGGCACCCACCACAACACCCAGCTATTGTTTTGTTGCAGTTGTTTAGTTCAAACCTGCCACCCTCAGTGTATGTGGCTGGCACCATAACCTCTGTGCTATAGGTGCCAAGCCAGGAATGCATGTCTTCTTGTAAGAATTGTTCCCTTTATCGTTATATAATAGCCATCTTTGTGTTTCCATTCTATTGATATGAGAATGTCTATACCTGTTTTCTTTGGTTGCCATTAGCATGAATTATATTTTTCCAACCCTCACATTGAGTTTGCGTGAGTGCTTCTGGGTTAGATGTGTTTCCTGGAGACAGGACATACTTTGGTTGAAGTTTTTCATCTATTCAGTTAGCCTGTGTTTCTTGAGTGTAGCATTCAAACTGCTCCTGTGGATTGATAGAATTTACATGTGGGGTGTTGTTTTGATCATCCTGTTAGGTAGTATCTTATTGCTTTGTTTTTCCTCTTTGGTATTATTGTTTATGAGTTCTGAGCTTTAGCTTTTGGTTGTTTTTACACTAGTGGGTATAAAAAATGTTGCTGAACTAGGTATAATGTGGCTTTGAGTATTTCTTGCAAGGCATATCCAGTCAGTGTTTTCTTGTCTGGGACAGTCTTTATTTTTACTTCATATATGAAAAATAGGATCTCAACTAAGAGGTCTGTAGTTAACCTAATGTGTTTTCCTTTTATTAGTTACTTTGTATTTTAGCCTCATGGCTCATGGGAGTTCCTTCTTTGGGTTGACTTTGGCCAATCTGATGCCTATGGGTCTTGGTGATTGCTTCCTCGCAATGACTCTCCCAGGTGTTTGTTGAGCTTCTTGAACCTGCATGTCTAAATCTCTGGCAAGACCAAAAGGTTTTCTTGATTACTTTCTCAAATCAAGGAAGGTTTCCTTGATTACTTCCTCAAATCAAGCTCCTGTACATTTTTTTCATCACCATCTGAGATACGTATCACTTCTATATTTGGCCATCTTACATTATCTTTTATCTTTTAGGCTTCTTTGTACTTCTCAATTCTCTCTTCTTTATTTATGACTAACAGATTTAATTCAAAAAAATTATCTTCATGCTCCAAGATTCTTTCTTCTACCTGGGTTAGCATATTCTTAAAATATTTCTCTGTGTTTTGCATTATTCTGAATGAATTTTTTATTTCTCAAAATTCTATTTATTTTATTATATTTATTTCTTTTGTGATTTTTAAAATTATTTCCTGAATTGTTTCTCAGGTTTCTTTCAGTTGTTTTTCTGTTTTCTCTTGAATTTAATTGAGCTTTTGTATATCTGTACTTGCAATTTTTTATCTGTCTTTTCAGTATTTTTATTTTTATTTGTATTCATTGGTAAGGAGCTGATATTTTCTTGGGGGGGTGTCTTTTTGCTCTGATATTTCTTATTTCTGGTGATTTTTTTTGCTGGTTCCTTCTCAGCTGGGGGAAATATGTCACTTCACATTCTTGGTTTTCATTTTGTTCAAATGCATCTTTCCTTCCTCTCCACATCTGTAAGCAGTATATGTTGAGCAAGAACCTTTGCTTAGTTTGTGAGTGCTTGGTGGTGATATAAGTTCTGGATGGATGCTTTAGTTATAGATATCCTCCATATGGTGTTTTTTTCAGTTGCTAGTTCCTTGTCGGCTGTACCAATTGTGAGCTATGCATGTGAGCAGTTTCCCTGTCTCTCTTTGATGAGGGAGAATGGACATCTTTGAAATACTTTCTTTTTCCCCAGCCCTGAGGTCCTCTTAACTCTTTGAATTGTAATGGCATGCTCAGTTTAATCTCTGAGACAGAAGGTGGTACTTGTGGGCAACAAATAATCATATTCTGTATGATTGCATCAGTAAAAGCTGTAAAGGCCAGTGCAAACTGACACCCCTATCAGTAGGAGGCCCATGCCAGAAGGAACAAGTTCACTGTTGTTTTGGGGACCTTTGATCAGTTCTTGCCCTTCAGGTGAAGCACACTTGGATGTCCCAGGTTATGAATATGGTGCTGGAACTTCTAGAGAGGTCCTCATTCTCTGCCATTACAGAAGGCAGTGAGGCTTGGCACGGAGGACTTGGATGAGCTTGCCCTCAGTCTCTACAAAATCTGGTAAGATATCTGTTTCAGCAAGGATTAAAGGTATGTTCCTAGCTTCTAGGGAAAGTCATTGTGGATGGCTGACAATCCCCCCAACTAGAAAACTTGTGAGTGTGAGGATGGGGGCATCTGTGGTTCTCATATGGCTATCAGGAGAGGGTTTGCATCTCTCTAACCCCACTCCACTCTCTCTCTCTTCAGTGTCTATCAGCAGACAAGACCTCATATTGGCTGAGGTCCCACAATGGCTCTGTGGCATGAGTTTCTCTGGCCAGGATCCATATCTTGGCTGAGACATGGTTTTCTTGAGGAGGCAAATGTGCTCAACAGTTGTTCTGTGGGGAACCACACTGCACTCTCTTTTCTTTCTTTCTTTCTTTCTTTCTTTCTTTCTTTCTTTCTTTCTTTCTTTTCTTTTCTTTTTCTTTTTCTTTTTTTTTTTTTTTTTTTTTGCACTCTCTTTTCCATTTGTCCATGCATGTGAGTTGCTTCATCTCTGGAGAGTAGTTCACAGATCTCACCCCCATCCCTTCAAGGAACACAGTCAAGTACTGGAGTTATGGGATGTGGCCTATGGGCCTTTCCCCAGGTCCCTGAAGATCAATCCTTCATGATGCCAGGTAGATGCATGCTGGTCCCAAGTTGCCTATGAGCTGGTCAAGCAGGTTTGATGTTCCTTCACTTTAAGGTGTTCCCTGACGTGATAGAGTAGCTGGGCAAGCAGTACTTGGGAGGGCTGGTGAACAGGGAGCTCATACTCCAAGCATCCCTTACTCCTCTATAGGACTTTAAGAGAAAAGGTTTGAACCCCTCTCTCTCTGGAAGCCCTAACGTGTGGTATACACCAACAGAGGGGAATCTTCAGCTCCTGAAAGCCCTGGAGCAATTGTCTCTCTTAGAAGTCATGGGGAGAAGCGAGGGAGGAAAGAAAAAGAGTCTGAATAGAGGTAATCTAGGACTCTGGTCTTCTCTGTCCCTCTATCCAGAGTGAAGGTTTCCAGAATGTCCAGGCTTTAGTGTCATGCATATCAATTGAGACCCACCAGCCCCCTGTGGTTTCCACACTCTGGGCTGGAGTAAGGAAATGATTGCATGGGAATGAACACAATGAAAACTGAGCTGATGAGCCCCTAGAGGGTGGGGACAATGGTACAAAGTCAGTGGAGAAGCAATATGGTGTCTGTTTTCTAGGCTAGGTAATAAGAAGCACCCTGAGGGGATTAGCAAGCTGGTGCTTTGTTCTCCAGAAGCTCCTGGTTCACTGGTGGCAGCAGCTTTTGGGCTCATGAAGGTGGAAAGTTTCTCAAGAAGCTTGGAAGCTTGCTGACTGCCAGAGATGTGAGGAAGGAAGAAGCAAATGATTCCACCCACCTTTCTCATTGGACTCCATGCCTCTCAGGGGTTGTCCTCAGCTGATATCTTGTTCCTTTTCTTCCCATGGAATCTCTTGTAGATTTTGATACTTTTCCATCAGTATTATACCTTGTCTGTGATTGTTTATTTATTTTTCCTTTTTCATCTAAAACTTTTCCTTCTTGGTGAGACAATATGGCAGCTGGTGTCTCTGGTCAGCCATCTTCACAATCCTTATACTTTCACCTCTTTTTTCTTATCCTGTTGGCAATGTTGGGAAAAACTTATGGTGCTTAGGAGTAAATAAAATGAGGATTGTCAATGGGACAATAGCATAGGATTGAGGGGGAGAAAGGTGTGACCACAAGGATGAGAATGTGGCAGGACCAGGTTTTAAAGGATGTTTTAGGTTGTGCTGAGTGGTTTTTGCCTTAATCCTTTGAGCACTTGAAAAAAGCACTGAGGGGCAACCTTTGAAGGTTCACTACAACACTACATTGCTGCAGGACAAAAAAAGGACAGGAAAAAAATCTACAAGAGATTCCATGGGAAGAAAAGGAACAAGATATCAGCTGAGGACAACCCCTGAGAGGCATGGAGTCCAATGAGAAAGGTGGGTGGAATCATTTGCTTCTTCCTTCCTCACATCTCTGGCAGTCAGCAACACTACATTGTAGTGTCCAGTAATAAACCTTGGACATATTAACTCCTAGGGAGATACACTTGTGGAGATACATCTATAGATTGTACATTCCCAGGTGTATGGATGCCTTTCGAGTGACACCTGGGATGTACAGAGGGCATGTTGTTTTTCTGTTATATAGGTATTAAAGTACTCAAGAACTTGAGCAGCCTGCTAGTCCCTCTCTTATGTGAAAGCTGAGAAGAGCTGGAGCTGACCATGGTGCATTCAGCCTGTTCCAGACTGGCCATGAAGAGAGACAGTAAATGCAGCCCTGAAAGTTTGTATATAGAAAGTGTAATAGGGGGAAGTAAATAAGGGGAAGTGTTATAAATGCACTTTCAGGTTCCCATAACAAAATAGTTTGGGTGTAGAATAAGTTGAGGCAGAAAATTTTTGATTTTTCTTTTCTTTTTTTTTGAGACAGAGCCTCAAGCTGTCACCCTGGGTAGAGTGCCATAGCATCATAGCTCACGGCAACCTCCAACTCCTGGGCTCAGCATTCTCCTGCCTCTGCCTCCCAAGTACCTGGGACTGCAGTCGCCTGCCATAACGCCTGGCTATTTTTGGGTTGCAGCCATCATTGTTGTCTGGCGGGCCTGGGCTGGATTTGAACCCTCCAGCTTGGGTGTATGTGGCTGGCTCCTTAGCCGCTTGAGCCACAGGTGCTGAGCCAGATTTTTGTTTTTTTAATATAAGCTTTTTGTCCTGTTTAATTTTCCCTCAATCACATTTCTCTGCCTCCATAAGAACCATAAGCAATGTTTTTTTAAAGTAATTTTTAAAATTTAGAAATTTGCACTGAGTTAAACATTTTAAAATTGTGATTACATGTAGAATTCACCATCTTATTCATTTCTAAGTTTACAGTTCAGTAATGTTAAGTACTTTCACATTGTTGTGCAACCAATCTACAGAACTTTCATCTTGCAAAGAAGAAATCCAGTACCCCATTAAACTAAAAGTCCCTATTTCCGGCTTCCCTCCACCATTCTACTTTCTGTTTCTTTGAATTTACTATGCTAGTTATGTTATGTAAGTGAATTCATTTGATATGTATTTTTTTGTGATTGGTTTCTTTCATTTAGTATAATGTCCTCAAATTTCATTCATGTTGTAGCATGTGTCAGAATGGCATTCTTTTTTAAGACTGAATGGTATCCCAAAACTTACACACATTTTACAAGAATAGTTCAGAGGATTCCAATATACTCTTTACTCAGAGTTCCAATTGTTAACATTTTGCCATATCAGCTTTGGTATTCACACCACTGTGTATATGGATATGGACAGATTGTATACACATGCACAAGCACACTTTCATACAAATTTTTTCCTGAAGTCCTTGAGAGAAAATGTGAACTGTATATTCTTCACTCTTGAGTATTTTATTTTATTTTATTGTCACCAGGATCAATTTTATTGCTTAGGAACCAGAGCAGTCACTTCCTGAGGCCCTCAGTGACCCAGCCCAACAGCTGAAACCACTGGACAGACTTGCCCTGTGCCCAGACTGAGGCTACTTGGACAGTGGCTGTGGCACTACACAGGCTGACCATATCATCAGGAACACAGAATTGGCAAGCAGACACCAAACCACTGGCAATGGTAGTGATTTATATAAAAAACAAACATCCATCTAACACCTTCACCCAGTCCAGGAACTCTGTAGTGTTCTAAAGTAAAATCAATAAAACATACATTTGAGGTTCGTTAACAGACTTTCTAATCGCCTTTTAATGCTATACTTAGTGCTAGGAGAAAAATATTTGCAACAAGGTTATTACTTAGGTTGTATGTAGCAGAGCAAGCGAGGAAATGTACAGTTTTGTTTCTCTTTAATATTCTTATATACA
>CAUYON010070493.1:0-10138 GCA_963573935.1 Arctocebus calabarensis | reverse complement strand
CTCCAGACTGTCACTCAGGTGAATGTGGCAAAGTGCACAACAATCTCTTAAAGATGGAGATTTTATACTTGGATACCTTAGCTTCTCCCAGGCATTTAAACATTTTCATTTATTCATTCATTTACTGGTTACCATATCTGGAAAGCTAAATAAATGTATTAACTTATGCTAATGTTTTTAGACTCCTGTCATCATCGTCATCTCTGAAAAGGGTAAGAGGAAATCAACCTAGTTACCCTCTCATAGCCATAATGCTTGCAATGTAATTCATATAGTTTGGGAGGCAAATTAATTAAATGGAAGTTCTATGGTACTGTTGATTGGAGGAAGCATCAAAGCACTGCACAAAAGCTTCTTCAACAGAATGACACCGTTATAAATAAACCAGATAGTAAAGCCTTTCCCTATTTTTGTCCCAGGAAAACAGAATGAAGACTATCTCATCTCCTTCTACAAAGAAATAGAAAAGTCAGACAGAGATAAAGCCATGGGGGGGGGGGGGTAGTCAGGTTAACAGTGAAAAGTCACTGTTTGAAGTCAGTCTTTAAATAAATGCATGCTGTGAAGACTAAACCTTGAAATGTTGATCCTTGATGATAAAGCCTCATAGGTCCATGCCGGCATGATAGTAATAATTTGCACCATGAAGATGGAGCCAATAGGCTATTCACTATCCCCAATGGTTAAGGGGCACTAATAGCTTTTAAATGAAGCAGACATAAGACCAATACCAGAATCCTCTGTATTTCCTTTACAGTACAGTGGACTGCCATTCTCAGAAAATCTCTTTATCATTATCGTTAAATTTTTTCAGAGTTAAGCAACCCATTTAGGCTTAGTTACAGGTAGATATCAGAATCTTCCTACCCTGCTATGGTTTGAATGTTGCTGTTATTCCCCAAAGTCATATCATGAACCTTTATCTTCAATGCAATGGTATCGTTAGCAGAAAGAAAAACAAAACAAAACAAAACAAAGTCTATAGAATAATTTAATGAGATTTATCCTGAGGCAATGTAAGTGACCTACAGCCCCGGGAAAAACACAAATCCAAGAAGTCTTGAGAAAGTGGTCCTGGTAGGTGGATTACCATTTGGTTTTATAAATGTCAGGGAGGCAGGAGTTAATAGGCAAAGATATACTTCAATACATGGAGGGTATACATTGGTTAGGTCCAAAAAGGCAAGATATCTTGAAGTGGGGGTTTACAAATCAAGATAGATTTAGAGATTCTTTAATTTGCTGCAGGCTAAAGAAATAAAGCATTGTCTACAAACTTGAAGTTAGAGAAAGGAATGCTGCTTTTATTTTTGCAGTTTTTGGCTAGAGCCGGGTTTGAACCTGCCACCTCTGGTATACGGGGCCAGCGCCCCACTCCTTTGAGCCACAGGCACTGCCCCAGAGAAAAGGAGTGTTTAAATTGAGAAATGACTAAATCAAAAAGACCTGCTTAGCAAGGCTGGTAGCTTGCAGGTGTTACTTGAGCCTGGCAATGCATGGCTTTGGCCTTGTTTATAATTTGGTAACTTACTGCCATAAAGAGTCTGTTTTGTTAGTCTTATCTCTATTTTAACATTAATATTGGTCATTTGTTATGTCTCAACTCCAAAAAGGAGGAGGTATAAGGTGGCATGGACAAGAAGTCAGTTTCAAGGTTTTCCTGGGACCCTCTTGGCTAAAAAAGTTCCATTCAGTTGGAGAGGAGTTAAGATTTTATTTTTAGTTTGCAATATTAAGTCATGGGGCCTTTAGGAGGTGATTACTCATAGGGTTCTGCTTTCATGAATGGGATTGGTACCCTTATAAATTAGGTTTAAGGGAGTGTCCCAGCCTCTTCTGCTGTAGATATAGCAAGAGGCCCCATCTATAAATCTATGAATGAGCCTTCACTAGACACTGCAAATGCCTTAATCTTGAACTACCCAGCCTCCAGAACTGTGAGAAATAAATTTATATTATTTATAAATTGGTATAGCTGCCTGAATGGACAGAAACATACCTCATTGTTGAAGATTCTGTGCCCAGAGTGGATAAAACACAGGAACTAGCTATCCCCTTCTTCTTTTTCCTCTCACAGATTTCTGCCTTCACACAACCTATTTCTACCTGTGTATATTTTGCCTGTGCAACTCTCTTGCACAACAATATTCTCCACTGTGCAATACATAGATAAAGGACACAAAATACTCATGAATCCTATGGCAGATTGATTATATTGGTGGCCTGGGTTTCCATGCCCATGGTAGTGTTTCCATACTGAAACTCTGGGATAGATTACTAAATGAGGTATAAACCTGGAATGCAAAGTTGGTTTAACATTCAAAAATCAAGTAACTATAAACAATGTAGTTCCCCACATTAACAGAAAAAAGGAGAAAAGCATATGATTACCTCAATGGATAAGGAAAAATATTTGATGAATTTCAACATCTCTTCATGGTAAAAACTAATCTAATCTAATAATGAGCATCTACAAAGCAATTACAGCTACTATCATGCATAATTATAAAATATTGAATGCTTTACCCCTAAGATTGAGAAAAAGGTAAGAATATTCACACTGTCTTTATTTGAAGATGACATGATTATATGGAAAATCTCAAAGAATCTATAAAAAGTCTTATGCAAACTAATAGATTAATTATAAAGTTTTAAAGATGAAAGTTTAATACATAAAATTAAAATTTATTTCTATATACTAGCACAAAATAATTATGTGATATTTTCACATTTACAACAGAATCAAAATTTAAAAATTTAAGTACAAATGTAATAAAAGGTGGGTGATACTACAAAACATTGCTCAGAGAAATGAACAAAGACATAAATAAATTAAATGATATACCATGTTCATGGATTGATAGACTTAATATTTTTGAGATGTCCTTTCTCCCCAAATTTATCTATATATTCAATGTAATTCCAAACGAAATCCAGTCAGGCTTTTTCTTTCCTTTGTTGTTTTTTTGTTTTTTTATAATTTTATTAAATCATAATTGTGTACATTGGTGCAATCATGGGGCAAAATGTGCTGACTTCATATACAATCTGAAATATTTTGATCATACTGTTAAACATAGTCTTCATGGCATTTTCTTAATCACTATATGAAGACATTGATATTCTACATTTAATAAGTTTCACCAGTACCCTGCTAAGATGCACCTTTTTCTTTTCTTTGTAAAAACCACATTGTTTTTACTATGAATTTATGGCTCAGGTGAAACAATACAGCTACACATTTAAAAGCAAGTACAATACATGTGCATTGAACCTGTAATTGCTCCTGTTAATTCCAATATTCTAGGTCATGGATGACATTTATTGTATCTTGAGAAATTGGCAAAGTGGTCTAAAACCTAAATGGAGATTCAAAGAACTTAGAATATCCAAAATAATTTCAAAATAAACAAAGTCAGATTACTTACACTCTCTGATTTAAAGACTTTCTTCAAAGATATTGTAATCAAGACAATGTAGTATTGACAAAATAATAAAAATATATACAGTAGAACCTCCCTAGTCTACCACTTCCCTACCTTGACCACCTTTTTCAGATGACCTAATTTTCATAGACCAGACATGCACCAGTAGGCCTAGTTCCTTATGTTGACCAACACCATATGTTGACCAGTTTGTTACAGTTCCTTGAATAGTCAACTTACAGAGGTTCTACTGTGTTAATAATACAGAATAGAGTCTGGAATTGACTCACATATACAGGTTGGACATAAAGTTCATGTGCAATTTAAAGTTAAAATGATTCTTGTCAATAAGAATAAGGCAATTCAATGGAGAAAGGATGGTAAGTCTTTTAGCAATTGAAAAACTGTATAAATCCATAAATCTTTATTCTCTGCTTCACCTCTTACACAAAAATTAATTTGAAATGAATTATTAGTCCACACATGAAATCTTAAACTATAAAGCATTCAGAAGAAAATGGAGAAGAATATTAGTATGGCCTTAAGATAATCAAAGATTTCTTAGACAAGACACAAAAGACATGAAATGGAAAAAAAATGAAAAGTTGTCTTTCATCAAATTAAAACCTTCTGCTTGCTAAAAGGCATCATTAATAAAATAAAAGCCAAGCCAAGAATGGGAGTAAGCATTTGTAATACTTAGGTTCACCAAAAGGTTTGCTTCTGAAATACATGTAGTGTAATGAATTCCCACAAATCAGTAACAAAAGAACACTCCAATTATTAAAATGGGCAAAAATACCTTGACTACACATCTCTCAAAGGAAGATATACTACAGTCAACTGAGCCCATAAAAAGCCTTATTAATCATCAAGAAAATGTAATTAAAAAGGGACAATCTTATGCTCAATAAAATAGCTAAAATTATATATAATATATATGTAAAATAGCATCAAAATATTGGCACGTTGGGGATCAGCTAGAACCCTCCTGCATTGCTGATGAAATTGTAATTTGTTTCAATAACTTCGGAAAACCTTTTGGTAGTTTCTTAAAAAATTAAACATATACCTATTCTGTTATTCTTTTAACCAAGAGAAATGAAAACAAAAAGACTTGTGTACGAATGTGCGCAGCATTTTATTTATAATAGTTCCATACTAGAAGCAAACTAAATGTCCACTGGACAGGTACTTCGTTTATACAAGGGGATATTACTTAGCAGTAAATAAGAATGAATTACTGAAACACACAATATCGTGTTTGAATTTCCAAAACCTTGAGTGAAAGAAGCCATACATAAAAGAATACATATGTGACAATTCTTTTTGTATAAAATTCAGGAAGATGATGACAGGAATATATAGTGACAGGGAATAGAACAACGCTTGTGATTACAGAGAGAGACCGGAAGGGGTCCGTGGGAGCTTTCTGGGATGGCGGAGATGTTCTGTCTCACCTCTGGGGGTAATGGCTATATGGGTGTATACATTTTTTATAACTTTCAAGTTACATACTTAAAAATACATGCACATTCAAATTTGTAATTCTAAGGTAAAATTTATAGAATTTTGAGTCAACATAAAAGGAGAAAATTATTCAAGCCTGGGCTAAGGGTAACTGTTTCCTGGATTAGCCACTTAATGACAACACGTTCTTACCTCCTGGGTCTTTAGTTCCCTCTTTATTTCTAGCATCTATGGATTTCCTTTTCTTACAGAGACTTCCATAAACTCACATAAAGAAAAGGGTCCACTTCTGTATTTGAGCTGGCATTTCTAGTTGTTTGTCATGGGTTAGTTTAAGTTACTCATCTGCTGGAACCAGAACTTCTCTAATGATTTTGCCAATGGTATCCTTTACCTGGCACTTGAAAAATATATACATACATATATCCAAAAAGTCTATCTTTTCTTCTTGAGAATCCTCTCTTGGGTTTAAACCTATGCTTTAAAACTGTCACCCCCAAATCCATTCATGGACAAGCCAGGTTACACATCAGGGCTAACTTAAAGACGGTTAGCCATTATTAGTTGTATTTCTCTTAATCCTACCCCTGAATGTTGCTGCCCAGTAAAGCACTGAAAAATAAAGCAGAAAACTCTGTCATGAAAACCAACATATCCTTTGGGAGGCTGACAGATGGCTGTGTCATTTTCTATTCTTGTTTATCTTTTATCTTCTGCCTTATATTTTTCTCCTGTGGTTAGGAACCGTGTTTAACTTTCCTCAAAATGTCACGTCTAACCTGTTTACTTTATTGAGTTTTAGAAAGTGACTGGTCCTAAATAATTAAAATTATACACATCAACATAGAAAGATTTCCGTGTTAGTGATAGGATGTAAATGCGATGAAAACCGCTTGACACAACGAGAATCAGAGATCACTGCTGCCATTTACACATAGTTATCTCGTGTAAACGGGATGGTTAGAAGCTCTTCATCTACTCTGGGAATTTCCTGAAGTAAATTTAAACTTCCCATGATATCATCACACCGCAATTCTCATTTGCACTGAAATATTTAAAGAAGGGAAAATGGCACCCAAACTGTGAAAATTACATCACTTATGTGAGAAGTGTGCTTCTACCGATGGCATGTGTTAGTCAGGATGTGAGAGTGAAATATGTTTACTGTGACTGAGGTTTTCCCACATGGATGATGTGTGGGGTGTGTGTGAAGGGGGCGGTGAGGGAGATGCATTGTCTCATAGACAGTTAAGTTTATGAGAAAAAATGTTATGGGTGGCGGGTACAGTGGCTCATGCCTGTAATCCTAGCACTGTGGTAGGCTGAGGCGGGTGGATTGCTTGAGCTCAGGAGTTTGAGACCAGCCTGAGCAAGAGTCAGACCCCATCTCTACTAAAAATAGGAAAACCCAGCTGGGTGTCTTGGTAGGGGCCTGCAGTCCCAGGCTGGGTGTGGTGGCTAACGCCTGTAATCCTAGCACTCTGGGAGGCCGAGGCAGGTGGATTGCCTGAGCTCACAGGTTCAAGACAGCCTGACCAAGAGCAAGACCCTGTCTCTAAAAACTAGTCAGGTGTTGCGGTGGGCGCCTGTAGACTCAGCTACTCAGGAGGCTGAGGCAAGGGAATCGCTTGAGCCCAAGAGTTTGAGGTTGCTGTGAGCTGTGACCCCCTGCATTCTACCGAGGGCAACAGTGTGAGAGTCTGTCTCCAAAAAAAAAAAAAGGATGTTATGTATGTTTCATAGATTCTGAGATGTACTTTTCTCTTTACTTTAACAAATATAACTATAGATTTTATAAAATGGCTTCTTTTCCCTCTATAATTGGCTCATTGGAAGGGCTATGTTCACAAACAGAGACAGAGTCGGGATTTTGTGAGGGAAAGGGCGGCATCCTGGTTTGCATTCCATCAGGCATGCACATGTTCATACCTAGATACAAGGGAGGAATTTATTACAAAAATCACCATTTTCTGGTTGTATTTTCTGGGGGCTACTTCAAACATGCTTATCAGATAGGATAAGACCAGAAAAAAAATTTTGAGAAATATTTATTTTTAAAATTTTTCTTTTTCTTTTTTTTTTTGAGACAGAGCCTCAAGCCATCACCCTGGATAGAGTGCTGTGGCATCACAGCTCACAGCAACCTCCAGTTCCTGGGCTCAAGCGAGTCTCCTGCCTCTGCCTCCCAAGTAGCTGGGATTACAGGCGCCCACCACAACGCCCGGGCATTTTTTGGTTGCAGCCGTCATTGTTGTTTGGTGGGCCCGGGCTGGATTCGAACCCGCCAGCTCATGTGTACGTGGCTGGTGCCTTAGCCCGTTGAGCCACAGGCACCGAGCCTTTAAACATTTTCTTAGAGATGGACCGATTTGGCCAAAGTGGCAAAGAAAAAACTTGTGCTAAACAAACAAAAATGTAGCCATTTTTATGGCATTCCAACATGGATAGACTGAATACTCCTAAAAGAAACATTGGAAGGTGGGAATGAGGAAGTATGTTTAAAAACTTGAGAAACTTGAAGAATAAAACTCACATCTTTTTTTCAGTCTATTTTATTTTATTTTATTTATCTATTTTTTTTTTGCAGTTTTAGCTGGGGCTGGGCTTGAACCCGCTACCCCCGGTATATGGGGCTAGTGCCCTATTCCTTGAGCTACAGGCACCATGCTTTTCAGTCTATTCTAAAGTAGCAGACGCAGCATCTTGCACATAGTTGATGTCCAAATACTGATTTAATAATTGCAAATAATTATTTAGTGAAGTTAATTTATCTGTCAAAAGAAGAGAATATTTCAATCTTTCCATGAAGAAAATCAATCTGCGATGCTAATAATTTCCCTGGTGCAGGTATAATCCAAGATGCACTTCCTCAATTCCTCTCTTCATGCTTTTGGCCATGCCATTCAGGTGCAGGCATAGCTGAAAATTTGGAAATGCAGGCGTGCTGAGAGATGCATTCAGAAGACCTGGCTTGGCCTCTTAGCTCAAGATTCATTTTCTTTCTAGCTAGAAAGGACTGATTACTTAGCTGCTGAGATCATGAGCCACACATTGTTTTTTTAAATTAATTAGTTATTTAAAAAAAATTTTTTTTTGAGACAGAGGCTCACTTAGTCGCCCTGGGGTAGAGTGCCATGGAGTCATAGCTCACAGCAACTTCAAACTCTTGGGCACGAGTGGTCCTTTTGTCTTAGCTCCCCCAGTAGCTTGTACTACAGGTGCCTGCCAGAATAGTTTTTCTATTTGTGGTTAGAGATGGGGTCTGGCTCTTGCTCAGGCTAGTCTCGAACTCAGCCTCCTAAAATGGTAGGATTACAGACATGAGCCACTGTGCTTGGGCCACATTGTTGTTGTTTTTTCTAAAATATAAGTTTCATAAGTTGACTAAGTAAAGTTTAATTAAAGAATATAAAATAAAAGTTGATAAAAACAAAATATAGGCAATTTGAAAACACTAAATTCAAAACATAATTGTAGTAGAAGGTAGGTGGTATCTTTTATATTTTTTAGCACTAAATGCCCAAAATATATCAACCAAAATTAGCAGAAATAAGACCATATGCTAAAATGACCTAACTTTAGACCTTATTGCTTTATACATAAACATGGGAACTTTTTTTACCATAACGTTAAATAGAAGGAAAAATGGAATGTTAACTTCCCAGTCGTGAGTCAGCTGATGACAACACCACGGAGAAACTTTGCCTGGATCCAGCCATCTCTCCCGGTCTGTTACTTGCAAACTTAGTCTCAAACTTTCTAATAAGAAGGTAACAATTAGCTTTGATTCTTCCCTTACTTCTACATAATCTTTTGGGTTTTGTGATTTTCTTTCAGTCCTAAAATATTAACAAAGCAAGTCAGAAATGCATCTAATCCTCTATTTTGGAAATAATTAGATTTCTAGTTGGCAGTTCATGGTCACACCTTTTACCAGAATTTGTTTTTTTCCCCAGCTTTATATTCCCTATTAGGAACATACTTCCTTTACCCTTAATATGGCTTGATTGTCTGGAGCGTGTCTTAAGGAAGCAACATGTATCTTTCTCTTTTCTTTTATTCCTAGCCAAGTGTTCTCTGTGGTGTGGCTAACCACTAGACCATAGATTTCCATATAACTTAAATACGTTTTTAAAAATGCAGTTCTCAATGGGCAGAGTGGTGTGTGCCTGTAATCCTCCTACTTTGGCAGGCAGAGACATGAGGATCACTTAAGGCCAGGAGTCTGAGATAAGCCTGGGAAATGTAGTGAAACCCTATCTCTACAGAAAAAATTTTTTTTAATTTATTTTAAGACAGAGTCTATGTTACCCTGGGTAGAGTGCTATGGCATCACAGCTCACAGCAACCTCAAACTCTTGTGCTTAAGTGATTCTCTTCCCTCAGTCTCCCACATAGCTGGGACTACAGGCACCTGTTACAATGCCTGGCTATTTTTTTTGCTGTAGTTGTCACTGTTGGTTGGCAGGCCTGGGCTGGATTCGAACCTGCCAGCTCTGATGTATGTGGCTGGTGCCCTAACTGCTGAGCTACAGGCACCGAGCCTCTACAGAAAATCTTTTTAAAAAAATTATTTGGGAGAGCAGAGAGAGAAAGAATGAGGGAAGGTGGGGAAAGGAAGAGCAGAGAGAGGGAAGGAGTGAGGGGGGTGGGGTCTTGGTGTTTGCCACACCTTTTGGGGGCAAAACACGATTGTAAGAGAGACTTTACCTAACAAATGCAATCAGTATAACCTGGAAAAAAAATTATTTAGGGGGTGGCTCCTGTGGCTCAGTGAGTAGGGCGCCGGCCCCTGTATACTGAAGGTGGTGGGTTCCAACCTGGCCCGAGTCAAACTGCAACAACAACAACAAAAAAAAATAAATGTTAAAAAAATATTATTTGGGCATGGTGGCACAAGTAGTCCCAGCTACTTGGGAGGCTGTGTCAGGATGATTGCTTGAGCCCAGGAGTTGAAGGCTGCAGTGAGTTATGATGACACCAATGCACTCCAGCCTAGTCAACAGAGCGAGGCTGTCTCAAAAAAAAAAAACAACAAAAAACACCCTAAACAAACACGGAGTTCTATTCCCCGCAGACTACTTTTAACATGTTGTAGGTACGAGTTTCATTCCACCAAATCCCTGATACCCAGGAGATCATTCCAAATTCATTAAGTTTATTGTCCCTTAGTGTGGAAGTAAATGAAGAACACTCAAATGAAAACACAGGCTATTTATCCAGAGCCACAGCGCAGGAGTCAG
>CAUYON010070491.1:0-21899 GCA_963573935.1 Arctocebus calabarensis | reverse complement strand
TCTTATTTGCTATCCAGACTTTGAATTCGATTTCTGACATCTCAGCCATTTGCTTATGCAAGGGATCTTGTGCTGTATCTACCTTGTCGTTCCTTGGGGGAGTTGATCTACTCTGATTATTCATATTGCCAGAGTTTTTCTATTGATTCTTCCTCATGATTATTTTTCACTGTTGCCTATGACTGTCCTCAGAGTTGGGGAGGTTTCTCTCTCAGATCAGACCCCGGCAGGATCACTCTGTTGTCGCTGGATCTTTGTAGGGAGTGACCCTGTGTAGCTCCTCTGGTACTGCCCCATCCAGGGAGTTCTGACTGTAGGAGCAGCTCCCGAGTGTGGTACACCCAGATCAAGCAGCAGGGAGTGGGATGGGGCACCCGGTGGCCTTTGCAAAGGGAGCTTGTGCCTCCAGCAGTCTCTGGCTGGGAGGAGGGCTCCAGAGAGAGGGCAGCAGGCTTGGGGCACTGATCGGAGCTGGGCAGGGGTCTTGGTGGGTGGTGGACCGAGGCCAGGCGGGGCATAGATTGGCACCACGTGGGAGTCCTGGTGGACTTCCTGGCCACTGCTGGCGGTGGGCGAAGGCCCGGCTGGGTGCAAATTGGGGCACCTGGGAGTCCCCACGGAGTTCCTGGCCTCTGCTGGCATGGGGCAAGGCCCAGTGGAGGTCCCAGTGGAGTTCCTGGTCACTGTGGGTGGTGGGCTGAGGCCTTGTGGGGCACGGAATGGAGCAGCACAGGGGTCCCGGTGGCGTCCCTGGCCTGGGGGCTAGTTGGGGCTCGGTGGGGCCCTGGAGTCTCTTACCTGGCAGGCTGCCTGGTCTGGCAGATAGGGAGGGTGGGCATTGCTCAAGTACACCTCCCACAGTTTCAGCAGAGGTCAGGTTTCTGGTGCATCAGGTAAGTGGGGAAGGGAGTCCTGGAAGTTCAAAATGGCGGAAGACTTTAGTTCAGTTTTTCTGCCTGAAGCTTGGTTTCTGGAAGTTGCAGCTTGTGTCTGGGGTGACCTGCAGTTATCACTTCTCTCTCTCTGAGCTGGGCTC
This sequence comes from Arctocebus calabarensis, assembly GCA_963573935.1. NCBI lineage: Eukaryota > Metazoa > Chordata > Mammalia > Primates > Lorisidae > Arctocebus > Arctocebus calabarensis. The sequence continues at coordinate 20,863 of CAUYON010070491.1, read as the reverse complement.
CCAGTCTTCAGCTCAAATGGGCAATTTCTGGAGGTTATCTTTCCTTTTAGACAGGAGCCTCTGTTGGAAGCTGTTTCCAGTTGGCCATCTTGCTCCTCCCTCTGCAAGCTTTGTTTTTAAATAATGTTTTTTGTTTTTGTTTTGAGATAGACACCCTTGGTAGAGTGCTATGGCATCATAACCCACAGCAACCTCAAACTCTTAGACTCAAGTAATCCTTTTGCCTCAGCCTCCTGAGTAGCTGGGACTAAAGATTGCCCACCACAATGCCTGGGCATTTTTCAAAGATGGAGTCTTGCTTTTGCTCAGGCTGGTCTTGAACTTGAGAGCTCAGGTAATCTACCACCTTGACTTCCCAAAGTGCTAGAATTACAAGCGTGAGCCACCAGGCTCGGGCTTAAATAATGTTTTTAGAGCAGTTTTAGATCATAGTAAAACTGAGAGGAAGGTACAGAGCTATCTTATAGACCCTCCTTCCCCACACATATATAGCTTCCGCCATCATCAATATCCCCCATCAGAGTGATACTCTGTATTGATGAACATACATTGACATATCATCACCAGAATTCCATAGGATGCATTCTTCGTGTTGTACATTCTATGAGTTTGGAGAAATGTATAAGGACATATGCTCATTATTATAGTGTCATACAGAGTATTTTCACTGCCCTAAAATTCCTCTGAATTCTATGGACTATGCATGTGTAGGGGGATAGGGCATATGGAATATCTCTACCATATTTTCAATTTTACTGTGAATATAAAATTGCTCTTAAAAATTAAGCCTTAAAAAAAAAATTGCTCTGTGCTCTGCCTATTTATCTTTTTTCCCCTCAACCTTTGACAAACACTGGTCTAATTACTGTCTCCATAGGTTTACCTTTTCTAGGATGTCATATTATGGGGATTGTATGTAGCATTTTCAAACCTATTTCACTTAATAAAATGCATTTAAGTTTACTCTACGTCTCTTTATGACTTGATAACTCATTTCCTCTTAGCTGTCAAGACTATTACATTATCTAGATATACCAGCTTATTTATCCATTTGTCTACTGAGGGACATCTTGATGTTTCTGAGTTTGGACAATTCTGAATAAAACTGCTATAAACATCCACGTGCAAATTTTGGTGTGGACATAAGTTTTTATCTTTGGGGGGTAAATACCAAAGAGTGCAAGTGCTGGATTGTCTGGTAAGTGTACATTTATGTTTAATTTTGTAAGAAACCACCAGTCTTCCAAAGTGGCTGTACCATTTTGCATTTCAACCATCAGTGAATGAGAGTTCCTGTTGCTCCTAAACCTCATGAGCATTGGCTGCTGTCGGTGCTCTGGATTTTGGTCATTCTAATACTTGTGTGGCATTATCTCATTCTTGTTTTAATTTGCATTTTCCTGATGATATATGATGGAAAGCATCTTTTCATATGCTTATCTGTCATCTGTATATCTTCTTTGGTGTGATGTCTGCTAAGATCATTGGCCCATTTTTTAATTGGGTTGTTTTCATTCTCATTGTTGACTTTTAAGAGTTCTTTGTATATTTTGAATAACAGATCTTTAATAGCAACCCCCAACCTTTTTGGCACCATGGACCAATTTCATGGAAGTCAATTTTTCCAGAGGCTGGAGGTGGGGGAGGATGGTTTCAGGAAGATTCAAATGCATCACATTTATTGTGCACTTTTTTTCTATTATTATTACATTGCAATATACAATGAAATACTTATATAACTCACCATAATACAGAATCACTGGGAGCCTTGAGCTTTTCTTCCATCCAACTAGACAGTCCCAGCAGTAACATCCCAAGTCAGCTCCACCTGAGTCCATGGGGCATTAGAGTTTCACAAGGAGTGTGCAACCTAGATCCCTCACTTGCATGGTTTCCAATTGGGTTCTCCTACGAGAATCTAATGCTGCCGTTGATCTGACAGAATCATCAGGCAGTGATGCAAACAATGGGGACGGCTATAAATACAGATGAAGCTTGGCTCTTCCACCCACCACTCACCAGCTATGTGGCCCACTTCTTAACAGGCCATGGACCTTTTTAAAGACTTACCCCTAAGTATTTTGGGGAATGTCAATATAAGTGGTATTGTGTTTTAAATTTTAAATTTCACTTATTAATTGCTGGTATGTATATACACGTATAGGGAAAGATTGTCTTTTATATACCTTCCAATCTTTTTTTTTTTTTTTGTAGAGACAGAGTCTCACTTTATTGCCCTCTACCGAGGCATCACACAGCTCACAGCAACCTCCAGCTCCTGGGCTTAGGCGATTCTCTTGCCTCAGCCTCCCGAGTAGGTGGGACTACAGGCACCCGGCACGATGCCCGGCTACTTTTCTGTTTTGCCATTCAGCCGAGGCTGGGTTTGAACCTGCTACCTTCAGTATGGGGCCAGCGCCCTACTCACTGAGGCACAGGAGCCACCCTATCTTCCAATCTTAACTATAATCACTTATTAGTTCTAGAAGGTTTTTTCGTCTATTCTTTCGGATTTTCTACGTAAACTTTTTCTGTAAAGTGCCGTATAATAAATATTTGAGGTTTTGCTGGCAGTTTCTATTCCAACTATAAAACTTTGCTGCTAAAGCAAGAATATAACCACAAACAATATGTAAAGAAATAAAGGAGCTTGTGTTCCAATAAAACTTTTTTTTTTTTTACTAATTACATTATTTACTACACTATTACTTTATGTATGTATGTACATATCTGTGCATTTCTGGGTGGTGGTTGGTCAGATTTATTTATTTATTGGTTTGCCAACCCCTGGTCTGAAAGAACTGAATTCTCTAGATTCTCATGTCGGTTCTCTTTTCATTGACCTAAGCTACAAACAAAACAAAACAAAAACTCTGGAAATCTCCACACTACTTGATTTGTGGTCACAAACAAGGACTTAGAAGGAAGAACTAGGAAGGTTATACCACAGTAATGCTCTGGATACGCCCCTCATTGGCCTTATTAATACTGGGCATCCAGTCCCAACTCAGCCACTTGTGTGCTGTCTGCTAGGAAACAGGGGATGTCTGGACCCTTTGGCTTTCATCGAGATTTCCAGAATGGAAAGGAAGGAAGACAACGACAGTAAACAAGAAGGGTGCTCAGATGTCAGATGGAAAAATTAATACATAAAATACTGTTATCAGCTCCTCCTACAAATAAGAAGACTGAAGTGTGTAAAATTTCTATAACCTCTTCAGTTCGCACGACTTCAGCAAGACTCAAAATTTGTGCTCCTGACTACCACAGGACAGTTGGAAATGTCTCTTGCCTCGGGAGAGCTTTGTGGAAACCATAGTACCTGTCTGAAAATAAAGAAGAGAAGTAATTTGAAGCAAGAACTCCAACTTTCCCCTGGCTTTCCAAACGAAGGCAAAGCTAAACCAGATTTTTTTAACAGTTTGAATTTGTTTTGTCTTTGAAATATAAACACTGATTTTTTAATTTTTTAGTATATGCTGGCTCTAATATATTCTCCAGAGAAGTATTATCCAAATATTTTTGATTACAACCCATCAGCAAATATTTTGAGCATTACTCATAATATGTGTAAATTTATTAATAAATTAACATATATACTATAATACTTACAAATTGTGTGTAGTCTAACACCTTAAAAAGAAAAAATGATGAAGTAATATTTCTAAATAACATTTATTAAAATAGTATAAAAATCACAAATTTATGTTATTAAGAAATTATTAATAGTAGGCGGCACCCGTAGCTCAGTGGGTAGGGTGCTGGACACATACACCCAGGTTGGCAGGTTCGAACCCAGCCCAGGCCAGCTAAACAACAATGACAACTGTAATAACAACCAAAATAAATAAATAAAAATAGCTGGGCATTGTGGCAGGCACCTGTAGTCCCAGCTACTTGGGAGGCTGAGGCAAGAGAATCACTTAAGCCCAAGAGTTTGAGGTTGCTGTGAGGTGATGCCACGGCACTCTACTGAGGGCGATATAGTCAGACTCTATCTCAAAAAAAAAAAAAAAAAAGAAAGTATGTGGCTCAACGGGCTAAGCACCAGCCACGTACACCTGAGCTGGCGGATTTGAATCCAGCCCGGGCCCGCCAAACAACAATGACGGCTGCAAACAGAAAATGGCCGGGCGTTATGGTGGGCGTCTGTAGTACCAGCTACTTGGGAGGTAGAGGAAGGAGACCCTCTTGAGCCTAGGAATTGGAGGTTGCTGAGAGCTGTGATGCCACAGCACTCTATCAAGGGTGACAGCTTGAGGCTGTGTCTCAAAAAAAATAAATAAATAAATAAAAAAGAATACAGCATATAATAATATACATACTTACAAAATATGTGTTAATTGACTGTGTCTATTATCAGTAAAGCTTTTGGTCAACAGTAAGATACTAGTATTTAAATTTAAAGGGAATTAAAACTCATACACAGATTTTTCAACAGCACAGGGGGTTTGTACCTTAGACCCCTGAATTGTTCAAGCATCAATTGTGTACAAGAATCTGCTTCTTTGGTGTGAATGTCTATATAAAATTATATTAGAGAACATATGATTTCAATAGTAAATGACATTTTAAAGTTAATGAACATCAACAGTCATAGAAAGTTTATATGCATGTAACTACTGAATAAAGTGGATCCTTTAATCAGAATAAATAAATAAAAGATCTGGAGTTACAAACATAGCACCATATATAAAACGCATTCTCCTCATGATTCATGAGTAAGCTATTGTTCCAAAAATGGGTAGAGCCAAAGTCACAGAGATCCACCAGATGTCACCAGTGAGGTTAATTACATACAAACAAAAACTATTTTAAAACCATTGGTGCACCACAGAAGGTTTCCAACTGCCCCTGCCAAAGTACTTGAATCTGTAGCTTAATGTCTATCATTCATTACAGAAAATTCTCAGTTATTATCTCTTCAAATATTTCTTCTGCCCCAATTTTTCCCTGTTCTTCTGTGACTCTAAAAAAAAATTATAATTTGTTTTTCCTTTTTTCAACATATACCCTATGTCCATCCTTTATTTATCTTTCTATCTTATCATGCTTTAGTCTAAACATTTTTTCTGATCTACTTCCAGTTTACAAAGTCCTAAAACTGTGTCTTATTTGCTATTAAATTCATCCATTGAAGTCTCAATTTCATTTATGTTTTTTTCAGTTGTAAAATTTTCATTTGATAATTCTATCCAATTTCCTGCCAACATGCTCAGATTTGTCTCTTAATTACTTTAACATATTAATCATATATATTTTAAGATTATATCTAATAATTTCATTGTCTGTATTCCTTGTGCATTTATTTATTTATTTATTTATTTATTGAGACAGAGCCTCAAGCTGTCACCCTAGGTAGAATGCTGTGGCATCACTGCTCACAGCAATCTCCAACTCCTGGGCTCAAGCAATTCTCCTGCCCCAGCCTCCTGGGCTCAAGCAATTCTCCTGTCCCAGCCTCCCAAGTAGCTGGGACCACAGGAGCCCACCACAATGCTCGGCTATTTTTTGGTTGCAGCCGTCATTGTTATTTGGTGGGCCCGGGCTGGATTTGAACCTGCCAGCTCAGGTGTATGTGGCTGGCACCTTAGCCACTTGAGCCACAGGTGCCAAGCGTCCTTGTGCATTTTTATCTTTTGTGTTTTTTCACTAGATTTTCAATCATGTCTTGTCTTTTTGTATGCCTGATTATTTTATTTACTGAGATTTTGACATTGAAGAAATATCCTACTACTCTGGATTACGTGATCTTTGTCTAAGAAGATATTTTTGCTTTAGTGTCTGTCTAGGCTAGGAGTGCTGGCAATTACCAATCATTTTAATACAATGCTGATTTGAAGCTAGGCTTCAATCCTTGAGAGGGATGATTTATTTCTAATTTACCTTCCTAAGATAGATAGATAGATTTATTTATTTATTTAAGACAGGACCAGACTTCACTCTGTCACCCAGGCTAGAGTGAGGTAGCATGATTGTGGCTCACTGCAGCCTTAGACTCCTGGTCTCAAGTGGTCCATCTGCCTCAGCCTCCTGAGTAGCTGGGACTACAACATGAACCGTGTGCCCAACTCTTCTAGGGTTTAGTCTTACAATAGTTTCCAGGACCCCTCTTCCAGCTTTTCCCCACAGTCTTGTGAATCTACTGAAAGCTTGTTTAGCCTTTCAGCTGTTATGTTTTAGATTGCCAATTGCCTAGAAGGGAAAAAGTAGCTCTAACGGCTGTGCTCCCCTCTTTTGGCTTTCCTGCTCTCCTAGATCTTGGCCCACAGTTCTTTACCACTTGCATACCTCTCTAATATCATCAAACAAATTAAAAATAAATTTTTTGTTGCTTAATTCTTCTAGTTGTTTTAAATAAGAAAATACTTAAAAAAAAAAAAAAAAAAGCAGAGTCACTCTGTTGCCAGGTAGAGTGCCCTGGTGTCATAGCTCATTGCAGCCTCAAACTCTTGGGTTCAAGTGATCCACTTGCCTCAGCCTATGGAATAGCTGGGACTATAGGCAGTTGCCACAACATACTGCTGGGTTTTGGATTTTTGTAGAGACTGGGTCTCACGCTTGCTCAGTCTGTTCTTGAACTCCTGAGCTCAGGCAATCTACCAGCCTCAGCCTCCAAGAAGGCTATGATTACAGGCATGAGCCATTGCACCCAACCAGGAGAATATTTCTAAAACAACCTAGTCCACCAATGCTGAAAGCAAAATTCCATTAAAATGGAAAGATGAAGAATCAGTTTTTATTTTATGAGAGATCAAGTGTACCAAATTTGCTGACATTTTCTGTGATAACACATAGTTATTGATAGTATGATTCCTAGTAGATTTTTTTTGTTTTTAAAGAAGCATTCTTGATCTATTTTTTAAAGGTAAAAGGAAAGGTGAACCACTTTTCAGAAGAAATTTGTATTATGGAGACAATTTTGAAAAGGAGCATTTATAAATATTTGTCTCATTTTCAGATTTTGTTGTTGCATATAACAATAGGTTGGTACTCAAAATGGTTAAAAATTAGGAATCACAGTTTTTAAACCTATTTGAATTTTTCTTGCTGAAAAAATTTTAAAACTTAAAGCCATTTATTAAACATACAAAAATGCAGCTTCTTCTAATTATTTGCTCAATAGCCACAGAAATGGAAATTTACTAACTAAATTTTCTCCCCTCCTCCCAACAGCTCATTGCATAATTGGTAGATAGAATTTTAAGAATAAAAACTGTTCTTTAATAAAAATGGCCAATGGTGGACTTTTTCATTTGGATTTATGTATCTTTGTCAATTTTTTCTAATTATAACATCCATTAACATCACAATGTCATAACAGTAACATCAAGTAACATAACTTGCCATAACATCAAGTATAAAAATAAGCTGAATTTAGGACCAGACATTTGAAGCATATTCAGTAACTTGCTCATATTACTATTAATACTTTTTTTTGTTTGTTTGTTAGAGACAGAGCCTCAAGCTGTCACCCTGGATAGAATACTGTGGCATCATAGCTCACAGCAACCTCCAATTCTTGGGCTCAAGCGAGTCTCCTGCCTCTGCCTCCCAAGTAGCTGGGACCACAGGAGCCCGCCACAACACCCGGCCATTTTCTGGTCGCAGCTGTCATTGTTGTTTGGCAGGCCCAGGCTGGATACAAACCCGCCAGTTCAGGTGTACGTGGCTGGCACCTTAGCCTGTTGAGCCACAGGCACCAAGCCTATATACTGTGTTCTTATTAAAAGTAAGCTATAGGGCGGCTCCTGTGGCTCAACGAGCAGGGCACCGGCCCCATATACCGAAGGTGGCGGGTTCAAGCCCGGCCTCGGCCAAACTGCAAAACAAAAAAATAGCCGGGCGCTGTGGCGGGCGCCTGTAGTCCCAGCTACTAGGGAGGGTGAGGCAAGAGAATCGCTTAAGCCCAAGAGCTGGAGGTTGCTGTGAGCAATGTGACGCCACGGCACTCTACCCAGGGCGATAAAGTGAGACTCTGTCTCTACAAAAAAATAAAAAATAAAAAAAAAGTAAGCTATAAAGAAAATCATAAAGAAGAGAAATATATTTATTATTCATTAAATGAAAGTGGATCATTATAAAAGTGTTCATCCTCATTGTCTTCACATTGAGTAGGCTAAAGAGGAGGAGGAAGAGGACAGGTTGGTCTCACTAATCTCTGTATCATCCCAATTCTAATATATGTGCTGCTGAAACAAGCATTATGGAATCTTTCCTGAAGAGAAGAAGTATAAATCCTTCCTCCCTACTGTTCTCCCTCCCAACTCCTTTTTCCTGCTCTTCCTCCTTCTTCCTACCTCCTTTCTTCCCTTTCATACTCTTTCCCTCTTACCTCCTATCCTCCCTTTCTTCCTCCCTAGTTTAGTCCAAAGATTTCTGAAGATCAGGAAACTGGGTGAAGAAGATGTACCTAGTGCCTTGGGGCCATGCAAGAAAATTATGCCAGTGAGGCAGCGACATCTCAGCAACAGGTAGAGGGTTCACAAAGTGCTAAGAAGAGTGGAGGAAGATTGAGCAAATACAACAAGGGTGCCCCCAAAATGCATAGACATTTTAAGAAAGGAAAAAACAGCATTAAATTTGTAATAGTTAAGTCACATTTGAATTCTGCAATTACAAGAGTTGCTCGACGTGACTTGTATTCGTCTTTTCTTATCGGTATCTATCGAGCATTGTAATTTTAATATATTTTTTCCTTTCTTAAAATGTCTATGCATTTTTTGGCACCTTCTATGTACATATAGAGTCAATAATAAGTTTTCTCACTGGTGAAGAAGGGACTTATAAACATGGGAAGGGAGAAGGCTAGAATGTACCCTTGTGGTGTTGGATTGGAATTAGAGAATGAAATCTTTTTTTTTTTTTTTGAGATAGAGTCTCACTTTGTTGCCCTAGTAGAATGCTGTGGTATCACAGCTCATAGCAACGTCAAACTATTAGGCTTAAGTGATTCTCTTGCCTCAGCCTCCCTAGTAATTAGGACTACAGGTGCCTGCCACAACACTCAGCTATTTTTTGTTGTTGCAGCTGTCATTATTGTTTAGCAGGCCCGGGCTAGGTTTGAACCTGCCAGCCTTGGTGTATGTGGCTGGAGCCCTAACCAATGAGTTATAGGTGCTGAGCTGAAATCTTGTTTTTAAAATATACATATACATATAAAATATACATAAACATATATACATGCATATATATGTATATACATACACTCATACACACACATACAGATGGACAGATACAGAAGCAAATATAAATATAAATGTATGAAATGTGTTTGTTTATACCTACGTGTATCCAGGATCTGTCCACTGAGAAGGCCTGGCAGCAGCAACACCTCAATAACAGTAAGACATCTAGGACTAGAACTTAATTTCTAAACACCATTTTCCACTATTAGGTACTAGAACTCACTTCAGAAATGGCTGGTTTCAGGGCTAGGACTGAGAATATTCAAAATGAACCTGGAACATCTGTTGTGCCAGAAAGTAAGGGAGCACGCAAAGCTTGTGATGGCACACGTCAAGAGGCAGAGAAGCTCATTGCTCGCACTGGTCAAATCTGGAACAACTGACTGATGACAATGCATTACAACCTTTTCAGAAGCTGAGTCCAAGCTTATGTAATGAAATAAGTAAATGCAGAAAAGAGAACGTGTTCCACCTTACAGTATGATGACAACAAATGGAGATAGAACATTAAAGCCAGCAGGGTAGGTTTGATGACTTTGATGAGTGAATATATACATGAAAGTATCACAACCACCACAACAAGACTATATTGAGGAAGCCGAATTGAGTGAATTTCTAGTAAACAAAAATAAAAAATGTGAACTTTGGTAAAAATAAACTGATAATGGATGGAAACACATCTAATATGTTTAGATTCACGAGTTTATGGATTTTAAAGACATCTCAAACCTCAGGCTCCTTCTAAAGGAGTGTAGAAAACCACCTCACTATTTTGAAAACTTATAAAGGAAGGGAAAACATGAAGCATTTAACCTGCCTTTCCTGTATGTGCTAAACCTCAGGGTAACCAAATAATCGCGGAGAGAAGTTTCCCTTTATAGAAACATCCCATTTTATAAACAATGAAGGAATTAGAAAAGCATCATTTTTCAGTCCCTAAAGAATTAATGTAGTGAACACTGATGGTGACAATATGATCAAAAGAAAACAAGCACATGTTATGTATCTGCCATGGAGTTCCACCTCACCCCCGAAGAAGTCATCTTGTCTCAAGAACACAAACTTGCATCTGACCAAGACTGTAGATCCAATTTCCAATTTAGAAAAGTACATACAAGAGGGTGGCGCCTGTGGCTCATCGAGTAGGGCGCTGGCCCCATATACTGAGGGTGGTGGGTTCAAACCCGGCCCTGGCCGAACTGCAAAAAACAAAAATAGCCGGACGTCGTGGCGGGCGCCTGTAGTCCCAGCTACTCGGGAGGCTGAGGCAAGAGAATCGCCTAAGCTCAGGAGTTGGAGGTTGCTGTGAGCTGTGTGATGCCACCGCACTCTACTGAGGGAGATAAAGTGAGACTCTGTCTCTACAAAAAAAAAAATCATCACAGAGATGCAATTAGTAAAATCCCGACTGTGGGAAACCATGGAGCAAATTTGCCTCTTCAACAAGAATTTTCAAGGCAGAAAAATAAATTAAAAGAGACTTAAGAGACATATTAACTAATCACAATGTATGGATTATTTGGCTCCTGATTCAAACAAGCAGATTATTTTTTTAAAAGTATGAGACAAGGGCAGTACCTGTGGCTCAAAGGAGTAGGGCGGCAGCCCCATATATGGGAGGTGGTGGGTTCAAACATGACCGCAGCCAAAAACTGCAAAAAGAAAGAAAAAAGTATGAGACAAAAAGGGAACATGATTACGAACATGCATATTTGCTTCCATTAAGCAATTACTGTTTATCTTTAGGTACAATGATGGTATTGTTTATCATTTTATAGGGATTCTTATCACTTAGAGACACATACTGAAATATTTGCTGGTGAAATGATACAGAGTAAATGCAATCTTTTAAGAATTTTCTTTAGACTATTTGGTGTGGGTGTGGGGGTGCTGTTAAGGTATATAAATAAGGTTACCAAGAGCTGCTAATTGCTGAAGATGGGTGATTTGCACATTGAATACTTGATCTAATTCTTATTCCATTTACTTTGTATAGGTTTGACATTTTCCATAATAAAACATTTACAATTAGTATCTGAATTCAGTTAAACACAAACCATCACATATGATTTGCAGAGGGCACCAACCAGGCAGTTGGTGAAAGACAAGTGGAGTCTGGAGTCCAGCCCTGTCTTCTCTGCCAGCCATTTGCCTTGGTGGGAGGTGATGTCAGCAGGAAGAACCAATATATCTTTCTCAGTTCCCATTCAGAGGGGTTGTCTGCTAGTTATTAGTGGTTGGAAGTACATATTTTTAAAATTTTGCATAAAGGTGACTTCTTGGGGTGGTATTCAAGAACTAGCACCTCTGAGGACAGCCTCTTCTCTGATTTGGAGGGCTGCAGTAGAGCTGTCACAGCAGAGGAGACACCAGCAGAAACCAGGAAAGAGCAGAGGAGTAAACAGCACCAGCTAAGTTCTTCCAGGAGCAGCAGCAGCAGCATCAAGAGGAAGGAACCTGGTCGGCACAAAGTCACGGCCACTAGGAGGTGCATTTGATTCATCACTGCCTCAGTGATCGGTGGGGCTGAAAGGCGTTCCACTTCCAGTAAGCCTTTGGCGAGGCTCAAAGCGTCTAATCTACCTTGCAATTACATTCAAGCTCCTCTCCTAAAGTGGGGGCTGCCTCAGGAAATGTAGCCTGCTAACAAGCCCCCACACACCTTCCTGCCCCACAGCATTCATAAATTCTTATACCCCCAGGGTGCTGGTTAATATACCCTAGAAGTGGCCATTCATTAATTCTAGACAGTTGTGCGGACCTGTGTATTCCAAAGCTAACTCCGTGCTTCATAGGCAAACAAACCTTAGGAGCCTAGATTTTAATTGATGCATTTCAAAATGGTGACTGACTTTGTCTCAAGTTATTATTCTTTCTGAATGTCTAAAAATGTATTTAAATAGTTGCTAAGACAACTGGCGTCTGGCAGGTGGCCAACTGATTGGAAGTCAGCCTTATCACACGCAGCATCATTCTCAACACCCCAACTTACACTCAAGCACAGACGCCCGGCCTCCCACACATTCCCACGCTGTGTGCGGACAGACTTTGAAGAAAATGCCTGTTCTCAGACTTGCTGTGTAGGGAGCCTGACTCCTCGGCTTCCTCCCTGGTGACTTCCCGACTTGGCTTCTGCAGGAAGCAGATCTGCTTTTCTCCCAGAGGAGGCCAAATGTCATAATAGAGAAAAAGGCTGCTGGCAACAAAGAGGCCCAAACAGGGGAAAGGTTGGACCTAAGATCTTGAACAGATCGTTTTACAGGAATGGGGACAGGAAAAAAAAAAAAATGAAGGTTTCTCTAAAGCTGATTCATTCACCCCAGACGCTTCTGGTCCCGATGCCTCTGTATTCCTTCCTGGATTCTGTTTCCACCCCCATACCTCCCCTCATTACAAGTGGTGGAAGTCAGTGAGTGATAGGTTAGGATGGTGCTCATCCCATGGTGTCACCTAGCAACGTGATGTTCATAAATAGCCACAATCATCTCTTCTCCAAAAATGGCTAAAACTTCTTTTGAAGACATCAGGAAAAATGCTTAGCTCCTTCAGATCTAGTGTGAAATATTCCCTGGTGTCAGTTCTATTCCCAGCCTTCCTCTTCCTCTTCTCAGTTTGACCTCCCAGCGTGTTTACTGTTTATATTTTGCTTTTAAAAAAAATGCACATTTTCTTCTCCAGGGTCACGTAACAGCTGTTGATGTAAGAGTCTCAAAGTAGTTTTGTAAACTTCATTCGGCTCAGAAACAATTCAAAAGCCAAAAACATTCCTACTTAATTTTTCAGTCCTTGCACTTTAGAAAAAATCAAACTTAATGCTGTAGAATACTCAGGTTAAGAAAGAATTACCTCTAGACAAATTAAGATTATACTAAGTGTACAGCACTATCAGCTCCAAGTGCTAACTTTTATTAAAGACATAGATACACAAGAACAAAAAGGGTGCCATTAAGGAGACAAATACTTAACAAACCCTAATTAGCATATAAATCCAACATACATTTTTGGGGCATCTATTACTAACACTAAGCTATGTAATGATGCAAAGATGGATAGGGTTTTGACACAGGAGGGTTCAACGTGTAATGGGAAATGCTGGGAAATTCTCATTGCAGATGGCCTGAACAGCATTCAAGACAAGCCCAATCTTCTAATTATATTATACATTGTCATTATGATAGACGGAGAGTCACAGATGAACAACTTCTGTATAAAACCCCCAAAGACCGAGAAAAACGCTGTTATATTATCATAGAATTGAATCTTAGATTGTTGGCATGAACAGAGGGGTGCCTGCTGGTGCCACGTCCTATGATGGGGAGGATCGGGAAGTTCAGGAAGGATAAGAGTCTGTTTTTAACTGTGTTAGGTTTGAGATGTCCAATGGACGGCTACACCAGTCAGGATGAGACAGCAAACAGATGGACAAAGTGGATAACAGATGGGACTTTAATGAAGGAACTATAAGGGCATGGGCAAAAAACCCGACAAGAGGTGAAGAAGCACCCTGAGTCAGGCCACAGCACAGGATGGTTACCACCTCTAGCCTTTAGGGGCAATGGAAGGATGGGTGGGCTGACTGGAGCCAGAGAGAGAAGCTGCAGCTGTTGAGGAGGGCTGACCCCGGTAGAAGGAAGCAGCCAACCACAGTGAGCAAGCAAAGAGGAAGACAGCAGAATGCATCCCGCCCAGACCTCACCTCCTGTTGCCAATGCCTCCCGTGGGAGCCAGGAGACTAGGAAGCCTGGTGATGCAGCACATCCGGGCCAGCCTCTCAGGGTGCAGAACAGGAAGAAGGAGGATGGAGAGCAGCTCTGGAGGGGAAAACGGAAAATATTCAATACCACACCTGAGGGGAGCTGTCAAGAGGGATTTTTTGGTTACACAAATCTGTGAGTCTGGGGAGAGGTCAAAATTGGAGATACAAATTTGAGAGATCTTCAGTTAATAAATGATAACTAAAGCCATGTTCCTGGATAAAATCACCATGAGAAGATAAAAGATCTGAGGCCTGAGCCCTGGGGCATAATTTAGCAGTTTATGGGAGGAGGAAGAGGTAGCAGAGGTATATGAAAAAGAGCAGCCAGTGAGTCTAAAGGAGAATCAGAAAGTGCCAACTCTAGAGCTAAAAGAAGAAAGAAGAGCTTCTAAAAAGAAGAGCTAAATTTCAGGAAGAAGGTGGGGGTGGTCCATTGTCCTGAATGAAACTGAGATGGAATTGGAGTATCTTTTTTTTTGTTTGTTTTTGTTTTTGGAGACAGAGCCTCAAGCTGTCATCCTGGATAGAGTGCCGTGGCATCACAGCTCACAGCAACCTCCAGTTCCTGGGCTCAAGCGAGTCTCCTGTCTCCACCTCCCAAGTAGCTGGGATTACAGGCGCCCGCCACAACGCCTGGCCATTTTTTGGTTGCAACCATCATTATTGTTTGGCGGGCCCAGGCTGGATTTGAACTGCCATCTCAGGTGTACGTGGCTGGCGCCTTAGCCCATTGAACCACAGTTGCCAAGCGTGGAGTATCTTTTGAGTAAGGATTTAAGAAGTACCACTCCCAAATGTAACCATTTCATTGAATAACAAAGACTTATTCAGCGTGGGGGCTCAAACCCGTAATCCTAGCACTCTGGGAGGCCAAGGCAGGTGGATTACCTGAGCTCATGAGTTTGAGACCAGCCTGAGCCAGAGTGAGACCTCATCTTTAAAAAAAATAGCCGGGCATTGTGGCGGGCACCTATAGTCCCAGCTACTTGGGAGGCTGAAGCAAGAGAATCACTTATGCCCAACAGTTTGAAGTTGCTGTGAGCTATGATGCCATACTGAGAGCTACAAAGTGAGACTGTTTCAAAAAAAGAAAAAAAAGAAAGACTTACTCAAATGAAACCAAAAACAACTTCAATTCCTTTCTCAGAGTTTTAGTTGGCTAATTTTGCCTCACTCACATAGATGAAACTTAAGCCAGGCCCATGATTTTTCTGGTCCCTCTGAGATAATTATTTTAATTATTCTATGACACTTGAATTTTCTTCCTTGTGGTTTTCAGGACTGGGAGCGCCCTGAGAGGTTAGGGACCAGTAGAAGGATCTCTTTTTCCATGCAATGTCTCCAATTTGATGAACCAACATACTGATCCAATCCTAGGCATCAGGAGAAGCAGATGTGTCTTACCAGTTACCAGCACTTCTCATTTCCCCTCTGTGTTCACTCTGCATTCTGACTTATCTGTAACATCAGGTATCAAACAGTTATGGTTCCTCTAGGCAGTCAGGACCATTGAGGGGAACAGATCTTATAACTTGAGTATTGGCTGAGGCACTGTGGAGGGAGGAAGTGGGGACTGAAAGGCTGAAAGAAGGCCAGAATTCCTGGAGCCCTGAGCCTAGGGGCATGGGGCCCACCCAGCATACCAAGAGCTGGCACTTTTACTTTAGAACCAGTGAAAAATCCCAGCAGGGATTGCAGCAGATTTGAAGAGTAAGGAAGATGTTAAGGGAGATGGGTGGGCTGGGGCACTGATGGGTATAGGTGGAACAGACAAATACAGACGTCCAGGCAAGGGCTGATGACAACTTGGACCTGGGGGCAGTGCTGAGTAGTGGCCCAGGAATGGGAAGGCAGGAGAGGGTGTGGACATCAGAAAGCCACACCCAGCACTCTGAAATCAGAGAGACTCTGGATTTCTAGCTTGTAGACTGGTCAGATGGTAAAGACCATCACTGATTTACAGAGCAAGGAAGGAGACCCTGAGTAATGTGAGAACATTTGATTGCTTATGTGCTTCTCAACAGAACCTGTTTTCAGATATTTTTCTCTTCTTTGGGCTACCATTGGTACAAAAAAAATCATCTATTTTGTTGAAGAAGTTACTGAATATGATAGAACTTCTTTACATCGGTGGAACTTCACATAAAATACATAAACATTTTCAAAGCATGTTGGCATCCAGCATTTTATTTTATGCTTGCCAAAATTTCATCAGTTCCCCTACCCATCTTTATTTAAAGATTGGTGCATTCACAATCTTGATCCAATTGTGATGTGTATTTCTGGGCGCATCATCAAAATCCTGCAGCTGCTAAATCCATTATGAAATCTTAGACTCTCAGAGGTTTAAGGGAACATTAGCTCTCAGTTACTTCCAAACCACTTATTTTGCTGAAGCCTAAAAAGCTAGCTAGAGGCAGAGCCAGGATTACAGTCAAATAAAAGAAGTGCATATCAAATTAATGCTCACAATGTCTGATGGTTACTACACTACTCTCATATAGGGTTTTTTAAGAAATAAATGGAAAGTTTAAGACTCACCCACGGTTGCTCCGCATGTCTCCACTGTGCTAACGTGACAGTCCAGCTCTGCTAAGAAGCAGTTCTCATCAGCAGCAGATGGTGTGTGGCTCTGGAAAAGGCCCAGTCCTCTCATCTCTGCCCTTCCTAGCAGGGATGGATCCTCACTAGGCATTCTCCTCAACTGCTCTTCTCAGAAAGCCACACCCAGCACTCTGAAATTGACAACCAGAGGGTTTAAATGAGTAGGTGAATCAGAAATGCCTGTTCTGGAAGGGACTCATGACAGTTCTTTGAAGGTATGCTAGGGGTTCAGCATTCATAGCTCAGAGGTTAGGGTGGTGGCCACACACACCAGGGCTGGTGGGTTTGAACCTAGCCAGGGCGTGCTAAACAACAATGACAACTATAACAAAAAAATATCCAGGCATTGTGGTGGGTGCCTGTAGTCTCAGCTACTCGGGAGGCCGAGGCAAGAGAATCACTTAAGCCCAAGAGTTGGAGGTTGCTGGGAGCTGTGATGCCACGGCACTCTACCAAGGGTGATATAGTGAGACTCTGTCTCAAAAAAAAGGTATGGTAGGGTATTGCAAATTAAGTGGTTGTCTAGAAATTTATGGCTATGGAATTTGAGGACAGGAAGACTGCTAGAAAGCAAGGAGGAGATAATGGATGGTATGCTGGTGCTTAAATAAATAAATAACCAACTGACCAACCAACCAACTGAGTTTTAGATACATAAAAAGCCTCAAACCCCTAAGACCATGATAGTCTTCAGGATGAATTTTGGTGACTCCTTTACCCTTCAGTCTTTCCCTTAATGCTTATTTTAATCTGATTTGTTCTAAAGAAAAATGATGGAGGTCAGAAATAAGAGAGGTTCTAAGCAGAATTTGCTCCAGACTTAAATCCTATTGCTTACCTTCATAATTTCCTCTGCCTCAGTCACTCAGTCAACAAATGTTCCTGGAGGACTCATCAGCGCTAGGCTTTGTGCTAGAGTTTGGAGATGTGAGACAAACATGAAAAAGACTCTCTCCCTGTCCTCAAAAGGATTACAGTTTAGCAGGACACTCAGACTGGTAAACAAATATCACTGTGTAAAGATAGGTATTCACTGGCATGTGAATAAGTGTTAGGGAAGGTACTAGGTGGGACCGTTGGGGGATACTGGGGACGCCTTCACAAAAGAGATGGGGTTTCAGTGATGTTTTAAATAGTCATATCCCAAAGAGGAAGAGGTCAGGGACTGACCACACTGACGAATTTTTTTTTTTTTTGTACATTTGTTTATTTGGGACAAGAGAACATACAAAAACCAAACATTGGTATGTGACTAGAGTGCATATAAACTGACAGGCAGCCAGAGCATTCCAGGCTGAGGGAATAGTGTGTGCAAAGGGCACAGAAATACAGAATTGCTGGGAAGAGACCATCAGGTGATGGCAGGAGATGAGATACCAGATCACAAAGGGCTTCTAAGCCCTGCTAAAGCATGGAAGCAGTCCACGGCAGTGGATTCTGTAAATGCTCAAGGTCTTGACACAGAGCAGCAGCTCATTTTGCTACAACCGTGCTAAAGAACAAGTGACCTCAAAATCTCTGCAATTTACAATAAAGGTTGTTTGTCATTGGTATTATAGGTCAGCAGGGGATCAGCTGAGATTCTGCTCTAGGTTGCAGGGGGCTATGCTCCAGCCTCACACATCCCCTCATCCTGGGACCCAGGCTGACGGATGTGCCGTTCTCACAATAGGGGGTGTAAAGCAATGTCCTACATCTCTAGAAGGGACTGCTTAGGTGCACGGCCAGTCTTATGTCCATTGGCCCATGTCTGCCACATAGCTGGGATGAGCAAAGGAATAGGAAGTACACTGCATGCATGGGAAGGCATAACAAGGATGGGAATGCAACAGGTCCTTTCAGAGGAGGGATAGATGATTAGAAGTGATAACACAATGTACTATAAATGGGTTGGGGGAAGGAAGAGGCTGTTATAGTAGTCCAGATGAAAAGTAGTGGTGCTGCTCTAGTTATCTACTGGTGCATAATGAATTGCCCCCAAATGTAGCAACTTCAAGCAACAACAATCATTTTATTGCCCCTCATGGTTTCTGTAGGTCTAGAATTCAGGAAAGCCTAGAATTCAGAATTGGGAAGTTCGGTTTGGATGTCTATGATACACTTGCAGTGAGGGGTTGGTGGAGCTGGAGCAGGGGCTGGAGCAGCACTCTCTCAGGTGGTCTCAGGGACCCTCCAGGTCAGCTGGTGGGAGCATTCTTAGAACATGGTGATACAGGGCACTCAGACTGCTTCTATGCTGGCTGAAGTCCTCAAAATTGAGGATTCCACTTAACAGGTCAGAAGCTGCTGCAACACCTTTCATGACTGAGCCTCTGAAATTATATAGCATCACTCTGGTTGTACTCCAGAGCAGGGATAGACACGCTTTTTCTATAAAAATCCAGATAGTAAATGTTTCAAGCTTTGCAAGCCATTCAGACTCAGTTATAACTACTTAAAACTACTCAACTCTGCTATTGCAGCATGAAAGCAGCCACAGTCACTACAAACAAGCATAGTTGTGTTCCAAAAAGCCTGAATTAGTGGACAATGGAATTCGAATTTCATGTCATGAAATATTCTTTTGATTTTTTTTTCAACCACTGAAAACGTAAAAGGCTTTCTTAGCTTGAAGGCGGTATAAGAAGAGTCTATAGTTTGCCAACCCCTGCTCTGCTGGAGAGCTATCCTGCTGGGTATGCACACTGGCAAATGAAAACATAGGTTCTATACTCATGAACAATATCGGGCCACAATTATAGAGATGAGTATCACCTACATTTGGGTGGTAGTTGAAGCCCCCAAAGTCTGTGAAATTATCCCAGAATTATGCATTGAGTAGGAAGCAAAGATATCATGGGATGGAATCTTAGGGACTCCAGCATTCCAGGGGCAGCTAGATGACAAACCAATGAAGAAAGGTCAGGGAGGACCACAGGCCAGTCCCTCCCACCTACTTTCTGCTCCTAACTCTCAGTCTTCTTGTCTTTGCTTCTCTTCTCTGTTCCCCAACCCAAACCTTCCACCCTTAGCCACCATTTCCAAAGTTAAGGGTAGAGAGAAAGGTGGAGAGTAAGAAATGAGGATATCTTCTTCACACCCCTTCTATCCCATTCATCCATACAAAACTACAATAACTTTATTTGTAAAATCATGTTATTGAAATACTAGCTGGTATTAGCACAAGTTAGAGTGTTGGCATAACATACCTATGTCATAATTATTTATTAAATGGAGAAACAAACCAACAAATTCAATTCATACATATGAATTTGTATTTGAAAATATTATCATTGATACCTGAGAAGAAAAATAAATTTCTCTAGAAAAAACATTCAATAGAAGACTTAGAGACAGAAAGTTGCTTAACTAGATTTTCTATACCTCTTTAATCACTCAAAAATCTTTTCAGAACATTTTCAGAGTAAGAACCGTAACTAGGGTTAAATAATACTTCTTATCCAATGTTGGGAGTATGAAATAGTAGTTCTCTTAGCACATGAAAGGTCTGTGCAGAACAGCAATAATATTTGATGAACAAGGTCATTTGAAGAGAGTACAGGTGATTTTGTAAATTGAAGCCAGGATGAAATGACAGAAAAATGAAGTAGCAGAGTGTCATGACATAGCTCAAAAGAAGCAAAGCCAAAGCACCCCAATCACATGATGAGTGAGCAGACTCATAACTGGGGCTGGTGTAAATGTTAGGGGGACCCTCCACCCTGTGATTTGTGTGTACTGTTTCCACTTGTCTTTAAACGCCTTGTAGCAAATCATCCATTTATTCAGCAAATATTTAGTGAGCTTTGAAGTAGAGATACAAACCAAAATGAGGAGGACTCTGTGGGGCTGTACTACAAAAAACATTTAAATAACATTCAGTCTCTTGCTCAAAGGCAAATTATGTTGTTTAGAGAAGATTCCATATGTATATGAAAGTGTTGCTCTGGGGTGGCTCCTGTGGCTCAGCGAGTAGGGCGCCGGCCCCATATACCGAAGGTGGCGGGTTCAAGCCCGGCCTCGGCCGAACTGCAAAACAAAAAAATAGCCGGGCACTGTGGCAGGCGCCTGTAGTCCGAGCTACTCGGGAGGCTGAGGCAAGAGAATTGCTTAAGCCCAAGAGCTGGAGGTTGCCGTGAGCAGTGTGACGCCACGGCACTCTACCCAGGGCGATAAAAGTGAGACTCTGTCTCTACAAAAAAAAAAAAAAAAGAAAGTGTTGCTCTGGACTGGGACCAGACACTTTTCTATTGACCTTCTTCCTTTTACTGAGGTTGGTGGGGGTAGGAGCCCTACCTAAGAAAACCGTTGGTTCCAAACCTGATTTGCTTATAGT
>CAUYON010070489.1:0-81286 GCA_963573935.1 Arctocebus calabarensis | reverse complement strand
GTGGTACATATTCGAAGGGTCAGGAGAAAACTTCTAAACAAGGATCAAAAATGTTTTCAGATAGTAAACGAGAAAATATCATGAACGGTATGTCAATCAGGTTGATAAAATATCTCAGATTACATGTGAAGCCCCCACACTGTATCCCATGGTTGAATTAATGTACACAGCTATGATTCAATAAAAAAAAAGGGGGGACCTGGGTGGCACCCCACAGTATCTACTACACCCTTGTTGAGGATCTTTCTATACCAATACTTGTAAATGAATAGTTAAATTTAGCTTAGAAATATTAAGGGGAATGATACATTTAAGGGAGGGAATGACCAATTGAATCTTGATCCAAACTATTTCAAAGATAAGTACAAAATAAGGGAATAATTATTAAATAAATAATAAGATTGTGCTTGTAATAGAGAGGTTAGTGAAATGACTCCTGGTACTACAGCAATTTTTTTAAGAGGAGGCAAGGGATGGTTCTTGCTTCCATGACCTAGTAATAATCAAGCCATCTGAGCCACCCACTCGAACTTTTCCAGATTGGAGTGGAGGCTTGCACTGATTATCTTTTGGATCAGAGTTGACCCTGAGGTCTCTGTGGGAGGCACACTATCAGCCCATGATCTTCAGGTGTCCAGAAATAGCCCCATGGCTCTGGCCGTCAGGAGACTACCAAGCTGAAACCTCCCTTGTCAAGAGACTTTATATGGATATAGATTAAGGGAGCCCTTGCCATTAATAGTATCTTCCTTCATGACTGCTCAAGGTCATTTTAAGTTCTATACTACAATTAAATAAATACATGTGCTTCCACATTCTCAGGAAATCAGAAGATACAGAATGGCAAAATGAAGAATTAGAATTATCTTTAATTGTGCCTCTGCTAACATAATGATACACATTTATCCTTCTAGTCTTTTTTACCCCATGCTTATGTAGGTCATACATTTAAACATAATTTTAGGAAGGAGTCATATAGCTCTGGATACAAATCCTGGTTCTATCACTTAATCGTATAATTTCAAGTAATTTACTCATGATTCGTTTATTCATCTATAGCATGGTAATAATTACACTTACCTCAAGGAATTTTGTTGGATTTTAAAATTACATGATAGATATAACCATCTATTCCATTGCTTGGTGCATAACATTTAGTAAGCATAATATCCCTCATCTTCCCCACCCATGGGGCTAAATTATAAATATCGCAAGGGACCCAACTTTAAGAACTGAATTATGATCTGAAAAAAAGCCTCCTTAAAAAGATCTCAGGCCTCATTGCTTAAATTAATTCCAAACTTTTTAAAGCTATTAAAAGGCAATGCACAATTTGATTCAGATATGTAACATGAAGCTGCGTAATTAAACATATATATCCTGAAATTAATTTCACATTTGCTTTTATAATACAGTACACTTATATAAAATAACACATGGCTCTTGATTAAACAGCAGACTGCTGTTCAATCAAACAGCTCAAGATAGATCATAAAACGTGAAAATGCAATGTCAGCACCAAAATATGGTTATGGGATTTTAATATTCACTTGCATACTCTTACTAAGGTAGCATAAAAGTGGATGTTTCAGAGAGAAATGTTCAGAAACTGTTAAGCATTAAGTACAGCACAGTTCTGTTTAAACAGAATAGCATTGGGTCATCTAAATTTATTGTGAATAAGGCAGGAGAAATTTAGAGATATGTCTTTCAAAATAAAGATAATTAGGACCAATATAATTTTGGTTTGAAAATTTTAATTATGAAAAAAAACTTTTTAAAGCATTGTGTTTATTATTTTCTATATTTCTTAGCTTATTTTCAAGATAAAATCTACTGACCTGTGCATACATATGGTCAATATTGTGATGGAAATATTTTCTAAATCTCAATTCTACACAATCCAAATTCTTGTCCAGTTGGGGAAGCAGGAAAATGGATAAATGATATCCACAGATGATTCTTTAAAACCTTGTTTCATTCTTTAATGTGATTTTCTTCCCTTCTACAAACCTTTATCTGAGTAGTAAAAAAGACCATCAAATTGGCAATTTGAGTTTCATTTTACTCACCTTCTCATCTTGGAAGACTTTTCACATGGGGAAAACCCTATGCTCAACTTAAATTCAACTGCTCCCTGCTTCTTTTACAAAAGCCATTTTCCCTCATTTCTAACATGCCCAAATAAAGCCTATCGAAAATACCAAACATTCATAAATGTACACATTTTAATGATGTCTTGTCTCATGAGGTTCTCTGGAGGTCTGCCATATTTCTGCATATCTTGTGAACAAAGGGGCTTGACGTAGAGAACAGCATTAGAACATAGATGCTCTTTTTCTCCCAAGCACAGGACAAGTTTGTTTACTATCTGCACAAAAAAGTATTGTCTTTCTCCAGGACAAATGTAGAGAAGGTGGACTGTAGCCCGTGAGGGTAGATTTGGGTTTTCTAAGCTTGGGGCTCCTCAGCCATGATGCAAACCCATTGCATGCACAGTATCCATCTTACCCTCTTTTGTGTAACTTTGGGGAAGGGACCAAAGGGGACCTGAGCAATATTAAAGCTTGTACTGGTTCCCATACATAAGCAGTAAGTTCTTTTGTCTCTGACTTAGGAGTATCATGGATCATGCCTTCTTCTAGCATCCATAAAACTGTGACAGGCTTGCAAATAGAGTAGAATCTCAGACCCTTCACACCTCTTGACATAGTAAAGCCCATTAAAAAGATGCAGGAATCACAAGTATACAAATAGGTGAATTTTTACAAAGTAAACACACTTATATAAACTGTTCCTGAAAGCCAAAATTTAAAGTCTTTTAGAACATACTAGGGTCTATGAGAAACTCAAATATGTTTTCCCCAGGACCTTCATTGTTTATCAGCTGAATCAATAATTGAGCTGCATTTATGCTAACATTCAAAGCATGTCTTGTAATATTATGACCTTTCAGATCTCATTACTGAGTAGATGTTGGTAAAATTATATTTACATTGACTTCTGAAAGTTGATCTGTTTGAAATTGCACTTGGGTGGTATTGACCCAAATGGGATTGACCCAGTAAACAATGACAAGGAGTTAAGAATGCCCCAGAGCTGGCCAGATGATAAAAGGAATAAGACATAGTCAGAACCTCAGAATTCCCCTCATATTCCCCACTAGTCACAGAGTGACAACTATCCTCATTTTTAATACCATAGTTTAGTTTTGCCTTTCTTGAACTTCATATACATGAACTCAGATAGTGCTTAGTCTTTTGCATGGCTGATTTTACTTAAAATTATGCTTTGGGGACTTATCCACATTGTGCATACAGCCTTATTTTCTTCATTCTCATTACTGAATAGTATTCTGTCATGTAAATATGCCACATTTCTAATGAGCCTTCCCCGAAGAATCCACTAGCTTCTTCTAAACTCTCACAGCCCTTTCTTCATACCTTTCCTGTTCAACTCACTACGTCTTACTTTATATTTTAGTTATGAAAGTATATTCATAATTTTCTATGCTAGACCATTCCTTTAAGACTTAAGCCTCAAGAGAATCTCAGCAGTTATTCATTCATTCATTCAATTATTCTGCAAACATTCTTGAGAACCACCTACATCCACAGTATGTTAGCTGCCAACCAGTACCAAAAAATATGTGGTGAGTGATTGAGTGTTGAATATGCAGGAAGTGAAGGGAATGAAGGCAACAGGAAATGACTGAAGACATTTACCAACTAGAGAATGACTAACTAATTGGAGGTTAAATATATTATATGGGAAATGACACTAGTTTTTGACCAACAATGCGGGCTTATCCAGCAAATTTCTGTTTCAAGTCTTCACGTGATTGTCTGCTAGGCGTCTTTCAGTCTTAGCAGAAGAGAAGTTGTGATTCGCTGCCTGGCCCCAAAATTGCCCCTCCACAAATATTTTCCATCTCATTAAAATATACTAAAATCCACTCAGTTGCTCAAACCAAAAATATTGGCATCATCTTCTCTTTGTTTTATTCCTCACATCCAGTGCATTAGTGAGCTCTGGAGCCCCTACCTCTAAAGAGCATTCCAGATCGATGCTGTGACTGTCTCTGCTCCCACTGATCCTGTCCTGATCCTGCCCTGCTCGGCCTCTGCTCCATCTCCCTTCTTCACACAGCAACCACACTCATCCGGATGTGCAAGTCAGGTCAAGCTGTTGCCTTGCGGAAAAACTTCCGATAGCATCTCATTGCTCCTAGAACAAAATCTAAACTCTTTCAGTTTTCAAACCCATTTTTTTTTTTTTTTTGTAGAGACAGAGTCTCACTTTATCACCCTCAGTAGAGTGCCGTGGCGTCACACCTTACAGCAACCTCCAACTCCTGGGCTTAGGCGATTCTCTTGCCTCAGCCTCCCGAGTAGCTGGGACCGCAGGCGCCCGCCACAATGCCTGGCTACTTTTTGTTTTGTCGGGGCTGGGTTTGAACTTGCCGCCCTCAGTATATGGAGCTGGGGCCCTACTCACTGAGCCATAGGCGCCCCTCCTTAAAACTTATTCTTAACTGTGACTCTATCTCATCTCCAAAGCTCCAGTATAATACATACTTTGAGAGGTCTTGTAAAGATGACCTGAAATGAGGCATGCAGAGAGGTGCAATGGTCACTACTATTACAAGTCTCTGCCTATCCTCTACGGCCAGCAACAATGGCTGACTCCAGAGTGTCCTGTACCCAGGTTTGGCCAGCCTGCCTGAGCCTCTGTGGTTAGCACCAACAGGGGGTCACCTGACACAGTATCACTCCTGGCCCAGATAGGGGCCTCAGTAATCTCTGCTGCAGGGTGAGCAACTGGTCCTGCCCCACCTTTCTCCAGTTGGCCTTCTTCCCTCTCTTTCCTCCTACTCTTGGATCAGTGGAGGGTTGCTAGGGAAAAAAGCCAGAAAGCCAGAAGGCATTTTTAGGTGGGACAGTAGTAGCTCAATTGTCCTGGAAGAGCTCATCTCACTTAATGCTCACATTTCCTGGAATCTGGGTGAGATCCTGGAGGGGCCCCAAGGAGGGAGCAGAGCAATAGCATTGGCAGCTAGCATGGCTAGAGGACATTCAATGAGCTCAGGGCAAAGACTATTTATGAACAGGCCCAGAAGTACTTGGCCTTCCATTAACAAGGTGTACCTGTGTGTACCAGCTACAGATGATTCCTCATGCCAGCTTCCTCCATGATCTTAACAAGTTACCCTTTACTTTTTCTTCTTTCTCTTTTCCTCCTCTTGTCTTCTTGTCTCGTGTCCACTTTTCCATCTAGAAAATGCCAAATAATACACACCTTGGGAAAAACTCCCATTTACTCCTGCAGAGAAACCAGGTGGAACCTAGGCTTGGGAGAGCTGATGTAAGAGCCCATGTTAATTCGCTTCAAAGTACCACAAATAGAGGGGCTTAGAACAACAGAAATGTATTGTCTCAGTAGTCTGAGATGAAGGTGTCAGCGAGGCCCTCTGCAACATGTAGGGGAAGGAGCCTTCCTTACTTTTCCCAGCTTTTGTTAGCCCCAGACATTCCTTGGCTTATGGCAGCAAAAATCTGTCTTCACATGGTATTCCCCTTTGTATAACTGTACAAGTCTTCCCTATATATTTTTTTTAAGATTTATTTTATTTTATTTTATTTTTTATTAAATCATGTCTGCTACATTAGTGCAATCAAGGGGTAGAATGTGGTGGTTTCATATACAATCTGAAATATTTTCATCAAACTGTTTAACATATCCTTCATGGCTATCTGTGTCTAAATTTCTCCTTTTTATTAGGACACCAATCTTATTGGAATAGAGTTTACTCTAATGACTTTATCTTATTAAATCAGCAAAGACCCTATTTCCAAATAAAGTTACATTCCCCATAAGTAGGGTGAGGATTTCAATATATAGTATCTTTTGGGGTGTGGGGAGGATGCAATTCAACCTATAACAAAGAACGTTCCCCATCAGATAGTCCCTGGGTAAAAGATTCATGAGATCTGTCCTCGTGTCAACAGCAAAGGTCATGTTTCAAAAACTAAGAGCTTTTGGTCTCTACTGAAGCACAAATATGCTGGGCTGAGAACATTAAGTCAATTTCAGAGGGCAACAAAGCTGTCTGAGCTCCAGTACCAGAGGCACTTCAGAGACCTCTGTGAGTGACCTACCCACTTCATAGATGAGGAAACTGAGAGTCAGAGAAATGATTTACCCAAACTCTCAGACCTTATAAGAGTTATAGCTGCAAGTAGAACATAAATCTCTTTATTTCCCTTTCATTATTCCACACTCTCAAAAGTAAGGTGTTGGTTTAACAGACATCATCTCTGTCTTATTTGTGGGGCTATTTTAATTCATTTCAGTTCAATTCACCTTATATTGTCTGTGTAGTCATAATCTCTAACACAGTACCCAAGAAAATATTTCTTAGAGACACTCGTGCATCCAGCAAGCCTGTAAGAGTAATAATGAGAATCAGTGGGTAAGGCAGTCTAACAATCCCCAAATGTGTTTTTAACAGTGTTATTGTTGTTTTAACATTGAATACACTTAACCAGGAAATCCAAACTTCTTTCTGAAGCATTCCAACTGTTGTGTTTATACCCAGTTGCCATACAACATTTGCTCCTACTGTGTTTTAGTTGGCAAGGGCTGGTGGACAGGTTTTTGTAGCCAAGTAGCCTCAGATAGGGAATCTTTCCAATCCCCAGAGACCTGGCACAGTCCCAGAATCAATAGTCAGAGGAACAAGTGCCAACACTCATCTCATCCAGGCCTTTAGCTAACCTTGGACCAACCCTCTATTTGGACCCTGAACCTGGATAGGAAAAACCAGCTGAAAAAATAGAGCTCTCCAAAGGTTATAGGTAATTAAGTAAAAGCTTCTTTTTTTTCTCCAATGAGGAAACAAGGGGAATCCTGCAGAGTATATATTAAATTCTCCACTCCTCACCACCAAAACAATCTCAAATGCAGCATGCCATCTAACTCCTGAGTTGAAAATTGGATAAACACATTCAATATGTTACTATCATTATATATTTTCCAGAATATAGAATTCTTCCAACATCACAGTGTATTTTACTTACTTTTATTACAGAATTTGAAGACTATGAAATAAAAATATGTATTATTTAAATGGTAGTATGTCATCTGATGTCTTTCTCCCAAGGATATATCCTTCCTTCATTCAACAAACTTTGAGCACTATGTAATGCCCTGGGTTTCTTAGATGAACAAATCTGGGTCCCAGATAGTCCAGAAAGACAGTGTGAACCAGTTACGGGCCATGGTGACTGTATGAAAGAGGCACATGGACAGAGTAATAGGAGCAGATATGAATGATTAATTCTGCCTTAGAGGGAGATATGGAAGATGGTTGACAGATGCTGAGAAAGGTTTGGTCTAACCAGTGTTTTAGGAAGATTACCACGGCAACAGAGGAGTCAGGCAGGCAGCACACACATGTACACTGACTCTGGGCCTGGGACTAGGCATCTTAAATGAATATTTAAAAATCCTTTAGCTATGTTCCTCCCAGAAGGCAGGTGGAGTCTGAGCACTTCTTTTTTATCCATTCTAACCTCCTGCTATGAAGAGGGTAGAGGTCTCCTCGGCCAGCCTCATCTTTCTGCAGATGGACCTGGTGTAGGGTACGCAGGAGCATTTCTGATGACCCCTTGGTCCAGCAGCCTGTCTGGGAAAGGCTGTCTTTGTTCACTCTCTGACCAAGCAGCAGATTACATCCTTCAACTAAGGACACCCCAGGAGCTATAGTTGTCCTAGAGGTGGGTGTGGGGGAAATCTCAGCGAGGAAGTGAGAAAAAGAAGGGTGAAGGGGGGAAAGTGAGACCAGGGAAGGGGAGGCTGGAAGGTGTAGAGCTTATCTGGCTTTATTTGGCTATTGCTTTCCTGGACACCAAATGGAAAATAGAATTGAACACTCATGATTAAAAAAATGCAATACATGCTAGAAAGTCTAAAATAATTTACACCAGGCATTAAAGTGTTTTGCATGAGAATATAGTATGATGTAGACAACGCAAGAATTATGTCTTTCATTAAAAGGTTTGCAACTCAGTGTGCTGTGATATAACTATAGCAGTTTTTCTGTCTTGGTGATGATTTTTTATTTTAAATACTGCCTTACAAACTGAGGAATGCAAATGCATCAGAAACACTGGGCCTCTGGGTTTTAACTTATTGTCACCTTTTACTAATCATTTCCCTTTAGTACTTTACCTGTTGTGCCAAGGTGAAAGGTGAACAGTTATACTGCCATTGCCCCTCAACCCCATGTATCTTGAACCTGGTTATAAAGTAAACTGTCATTTCTTTCTTCATTATTCAAAGTTAGCATTGGCTAGTTCAAAGCCCATTGGAGATTATGCATCAAGAATGATATACATTAAAGTTGGGATTAAAGTAAAATCAGTTACATGAAAGAAAGGTGTTTTGCCCACAAATCTTCTGTGTGTATGTCAAGAAGTATATTCATTGCCTACTTTAAAAAGAAACCAGGACAACTCCTGGAGATATATACTTGCATCTGGCCAGTCTTTTCATAAGGACACTTTCTGTTTGAAGTTGGACTGTGAAGTTAGAGGTAAAACTGGCTAGAGCATGCAGCTTATTAAGAAAAATTGAGGTGTAAGTCTGATTTTAGGCACTCGTGAGGAGCAAAATCAAAAGTTGATTCATCCTGAACTTACTCAGACAGGTCAAGAAAAACTGGGTGTACAAGTAAGGCAGATAGATTTAGGTTAGCTACAGGCAGAGATCCGATGAACTTTCAAATCCCTTCCAACTCAAGGATTTCATACTTTCATTGATCATTGCCCTGTTGATTTGATACAAATCTTGGTGATTTTCAGTGTGAACCAAGGAACCTACATGGGACCAGGCTCTGAATTACGTGCTTTTCATGAATCATTCCACTGAATCCACAGATCAGTCCTGAAACTGAGAACTTATTAGTTTCTACTGCATGTCATCCTCTTCAGCATAATTTGCCATATAATCAGGACTATTTTAAAATCTGGCACCTAGGACCTCAGATCTGATGCAATAATGAATGTGAAACTACTGGGATTATATTCTGTACCATGCTCAGAACTCTATACGTTCATACATATAAAACAACAAAAACTGATAATGGCTGTATTGTTGCTGGACTGGTTTGTGACTTACTCAGGGAATGTCACATGCGAATCAAACATGGATGTGAATTTACGAAGAAGCTGGTGCTCTGAAGCAATTACGGCCGAGAGACTACGTGCCTTCTGGTCTCTGTGGCGTTCCTAATGCCACCCTGGCTCCTGGCACAATGTCTAGCATCTGGGATGGGTTTGATAAATGTGTGCAGAACTGAACATAGGCACACTGACCTCTTTTCCAGTCCCTTCCTACAGGCCCCTGAGCCCTCTTGTCTCTAATAGTGAGGAGGTCAGAGGGGTAAGGCCTTTCTTTGAGTCTCTGGCATCCTCTCTGATCAAGGTTGGATAAGTAAGAGTGTGATTTGAGGCCTCCACAGCAGAAACTCACAGCCCATTTCTGATCTTAATTCCAAGTCAGATTTTGTGAAAGGGCTTTTAGGGGTCTGGATGGGGGATGTGTGATCTGTAGGCTGACTGGACGCTTTCTTCTTCTGTAACCTGGAAAGGGTGCTAAATATTTCTGTGGGGTAACAACTAGGGAAACAACACTTCTGTCTCATGTTTTCTGCACCAGTCTTAGCCATGTCATCATTCCCATTTGGCTTTGCTCTTGTCTAACAAAAACATCATTGTGGACTTGGCAAGACTTGTCGCCAAATACGCTTTTATTGTCTACTTAGTTCATCTCTGCGCAGTCAATAAAGAATGTTTTATGGTGGATAATGTCACTTGTGTCATGGAAATTACTAACTTGGCAACAGTGTTTAACCCTGAATAAATCTGATGGTTTTAATAATTAAGGAGAACACAAATATTTATAAAGTCCCTTAATTTGGGCCTCTTGTTTTATTTAATACCACCCTGTTGCCAGCTATCTATCTTGCTGGTGAAGAAACCAGAGAGGCTCAGAAATATTAAGCAATTTGCTTGCAACTGCAGAGTGAATTAGTAGAGTAGTGACTGATTTAGGATTGCACTCAGGTCCATTTGAGAAGCGAGCCTGAGTTTTTTCTACCAGACTTTAAGACCTTCATTAGCTCAAGGCAGACAGAGAATCAGTGAAGCATAACTCTGCCAATGTATCCTGACCCTGTTCAAGTTTTTCAGGGCTTTGTTCTCTGGAGGACACATGAAGTACTGGCTGAAGTTGATACCCATCCCTGTGAACATGGACACAGGGGAATGACTATTAGATGTGCCAGAGGCTTTGAAAAGGACAGGGGTAGGCATCAGAGGCCACTTTGCAGCCTTAAAGAGCTCAGATGGCTGTGGTCATTGGTGTTTCCAACCAACATAATGTCAAGGTAGCCTTTCAGGCTCTGGATGGGGACCACCTTGTCTGTTCCACTGAGAGCGCTGGGGTGCTGACTAGCACCTTGCAGCAGCTGTGCCAGCCTACAGTCACACTTTCAAAGCAGCAATTCCCATTTTTGTCAGTGAATTCTTCCTTAGCTATCTAAAAAGTACATGCATTGTAAATCAGAAGCGTGGGGCTCACATGACCATAAGGTTATCCACTCCACACAATACCTTTATGAATTCACACATGTTTATAAATAGTCCAGTCTCTTTCTTGTGGAAAGAAGTTAATGGGCGAAATGAATAGAATCAACATGCTTTTTTATTCTGTTGGCAGACATTTTTAATCAGCTTTGGTGAGGAGGCAAGTGCCTTTTTCCCAGGTTGATTTAAAATGCCAGATAATGTAAATATAACTGAACTCCTTAGCACTTCGTTGGGGGAAGAGTGCTTACTTATCTCTTTTGTTAATTATTTTCCATGGAGAATCAGGAAGACATGACAGCAGCCATAAGTTTATTTTCAGACAAAAAAGCTACAACACACAGAGGTGAGGCCATCTATTTTCAACAACATAGAAGGTAAAGAATTCCAACACAGGTTCTGGGTTTCCAGCCAGAGCAACCTTGTTTAAATAACCAACGAAAAGCCAGCAGACAGAGATGTAAAAATGATATGTGCAGGACAAAAGGCTTTCTGAGAAATCATGGCTATTCCCAGATGAATTATTGGAATTATAGTTGGGAGCAAAACATAAAATTTAACAAATCTGTGATATCACAACTATTCCTTAGTTTCATCGAACAGCATCTTGATGAAGGATTCTACCTGTGAAAAATACCATTTAACTTTGGTAACTATGGATGTATGTGGGTTTTTTTCCTTCAGTGTGAACATTTGCTAAACATTTTTCCATATGATGTTTACTTAATTTCTCCTCGTAGCTGCCTTGTAAATAATGGAACTGAAGCGCAGGTGCTGGAGTGCCTTGGCGAAAGCCCTTGGTCTGAGTGGTTGACAAAGCATGGGACATGAGCCTCTGACCTAAAGCACATGTTTTCCCTGAGTCTTTTCCTAGAATCTGCTCAGCTTGGCTTTCCAGAGGGACTCTCCACTCACATGGTTTGAACAAGAGAACAACTCTTCATGGAAATGTGAAGACCCAAGCCAGATTGTCATAGGAGTTACAGGCCCTTTTTGGCTCGAGGTTAACTGTGAATTCTGCAGTGGGGGATTTCACTGGTGAATACTCCACTCCATTCACTCATTCAGTGAGCCCGGGCCCCACCTCCAAAGTCATTTGGACCCTGGGATCATTACCAGCAGGTTCCAGCACCCAGGAATCTCGGTTTGGGACTGCTGACTTTTTTGATCTATTTGTTTTCTAATTTTCTTCATCCTCAAAATCTTATACTCTTGGGATGTGTTTTTTTGAGTTTATTTATTTATTTTATTGTTGGGGATTCATTGAGGGTACAAGAAACCATGTTACACTGGTTGCATTTGTTGGGTAAAGTCCCTCTTACAATCGTGTTTTGCCCCCGAAAGATGTGGCACACACCAAGGCCCCACCCGCCTCGTTCCTTCCCATTGGGATGATCTGTTTTTAAATGGGTGAATAAGTAATGAGTCTGATTATCCAAGACTGTTTGGACAGTGGCCCTGTAGAAATTCCCTATCTATCTGCGCATCTGCCATGGTGGGCGCTTCAGACCTGTCAGTAGATGCGTAGGGAAATCTCATAGGAGGACTGAGGATCTATAATATTCCAACAATCCCTATGTCATCCTGGGTGGGACATGGCTGGCCTTTGGCCTGCTATACAAATAGGTATCCTGTGTCAAATTCATCAGATGTTAGATCAGGAAGTATTTTGGATAATGCATTTTTGGTCTTAAATAACAAAAACTGATTCAAGCTAACATAAGTTACAAAACAAAAGTCTACGGAGGCAAGAACTCAAGGCAAACAGGAACCACTCTGGGGAAACTTGAGTAGGAGTCCAAAATTTTATCTTGTTGCTAGTGTGACTTGAATCCTGTGTTCGTTCATTCAGCTGCTATGCCAAAATACCTTAAACTGCATGATTTTAAAATAATGGAAATTTGTTTCTTATAGGTCTAGAGGCTAGGAAATCCTAGATCAAGGTCCCAGCAGATTTGGTGTCCAATGAGGGCCTTTGGTTGGCATCTTTTTGCTTTGTACTCACATGGTGGAAGGGACAAGTAGGCCCCCTCACATCCCTTTAACAAAGGCTCTAATACTATTCGTGAGGGTGGAGCCTCCTGGCCTAACCTCCTTCCAAGGGACACACCACCTAATACTATTACAATGGGGATGTAGGTTTCAACTCAAGAGTTTTGGGAGGCCATAATATATGTTTAGATCATAGTAGTCCTCAATATCTCCAGATGTTGTAACTAAATCTCAGCCCATAGTTTGGAGAGATGGATCCAGACTAAGCCAGGCATTCAGTCTGGTCCAATCAACACTAGCCCTGAGGCAGAGTCACAAGGTCCAAACACAGTATGGGGAGGTAAAGGGGAGGGCTTTCAGAGAAGGAGTTCTATTACATGGGGCCATAGTGACTACCCATGAGTCAAGTCTCCTAATTTCACAGGAGTGGCTCAGTGCAAGGTCTCAGAAGGATGCAGTGATTGCCCCCAGGTCACACAGCTAGTAGTAGAAGATCTGGACTAAAATGCAGGTCCTTCACGACTTATGAGATAGGGATCTTCCATTTGTCCTTCTGTTTCTATTCCTTGCATATTTTATGGCCTCGGTCTACCTTCTCACAGCCTCCCCTCCCAACTGCAGACAGAGCAATCTTTCAACAGCCCAAATCTGACCATGACTGCCCCATGAAGTAACCAGATGTCACTTCTACTCCAAACTCCTTAGCACTGCACGCAAAGCCCTTTAAACCCTGGCTCATATAGCACATTAGCCTGCTAGAGCTGCCCTGATAAAAACCCTCAGCCTGGGTGCTTAAATGACAGAAATTTACCTTCCACACTTCTGGAGGCTAGGAAGTTCAAGATCAAGGGGCCAGCAAGCTAGATTTTGTTCTGAGACCTCTTCTCTTGGCTCGCGGGTGGCTGCCATCTTGCCGTACTCACATGGCCTCTTCTCTCACCAGAGAGGTGTGGTGTCTTTCCCTCTTCCTATTAGGAAACCAGTCCTACTGAATTAGGACTTTACTCTTACAACCTCATTTAACCTTAATTCTGGCATCCAAGTACAGTCACATTGGGAGCTGGGGCTTCAACATATGACTCTGCAGGAAGAGGGGACATCATTCAGTCCACAACATAGAGCATTTCCGATTCATCAACACGGTCTCTCTCTTCCCGGTTCCCCTTACATTTGGCCACTCAGCCTACTTTGTCTCACCCCTACAAGTCACACTCCTTTAGTTTCCTCTGCCCTATGTTCCCTGCTTGTGCTTCAAGTCTCAACATACTGGCTATTAAACTGTTCAGCCTCTTGGATAGCTGTCTTCCAAATTAGATGTTTTCCATGTGCTCCTTTAGCACTTGTGTGTGTGTCACCTATGTGTAGGGGTCATGCATGTACATCACTGCATTTGCCCCATTCTCTTTCAATTAATTTGCTTACGCTTTGGCCTCTCCAATCAGAATGTCAATTCCTGGAGGGCAGGAATGATCTTATGGACTTTAATCTTCTCTCCCTATTGCCTGCTCAGCATTTGGTGCATGGTAGGTATTCACTAAATGTTGGTTGAATAAACAGGCAGCAGATTATAGAAAGGGAAGACTGGCTACCATATTCTTTGTCTCCATTTCATCTACTTCATTTCACTCTACTTTAGGGAACACATTTCATGTGAGTCAGAAAGTGAAGGAGAAAGTAAAGAGTAGGAATAACAACACTTTTGTAAAGCAATAAGGAAAGCGGAACTTTGATTACACTAATGACAAGGGGGAGGCCCACTTCAGATTATACGATTTTGCACAGTGGATCCCAGGTGTATAAACAAGGGATGGATTCATCATATTCTTTCATGTTGCTCTCTAATATTGCTACTAGGCCATGCGGAAACTGCAATGGGAGACCCCTTGAAACACCCTGATAGGCAGATGAAAAACAAACATGATAAAATACAAGTGTAGCATACCAAAAGACTCATTTATTCATTCATTTTGACAAGAGTAATGTAGTTTTAATTACTAATGATAATATATATTGCCTACTAGTAAATGTTTTGTGGTGTACTTTGTAAATCTTTCATCGTAGAACACCACATCACTCCTGAATTTGTTCATTAAACCTTTGTTATAAACCTAGAGGTTATTGGCTATCAAGAGAAAGTGAGCAAGTTTGTAAATTAACAAAGAAGAATAAATAACCTCCTACTGCAGCAATCGTACCTTTTACTTTGAAGATTATAGAGAAAGATGCCATGATCTTTTGAAATATTTTTATTTAATTGGAAAACTATAATTTTGAAATTAATAAATGGAATGGAGCCATATTTAAATATGTCTCAAAGTGATTGAATAATTGATTAAAACCTAGTTTCATTTTCAAGGTCAAATAAGTATATGAAATGTGTCTGCCAGAAATAGATGACTGTTTCATTTTATTTGTGTTTATAATTTGTAGCACTCAGTACTCCCATTGATGTGTGTGTGTCCTCATAACAAATCATGAACAATTATCAATAAGAATTCAAAGAATGTAGCTAAGGTGTGAAATTATACAAATCATTCCACTGCAAAGAAAAGGCCCTGGAGGTGAGCAATATATTGAACTTTTCAAAAGAAAATTATGTGTTTGTGAGCGTGTTTCATTTGATGAAGTGATTGTCATGGAAAATTAAATCTCACCTTAAAAGAAATGAGTTAAGACTGAGAAAAATTATCATAAATTCTCTCTGCATAAAGGAATTTTACTTTTTTGAAAACATTTTTCATCGCATATGGGTGATGCAAATACATACTTTTACTACACAGTCCTTTGGGCTTAATTCAGATTTGTGTCAAAAAGAGAATAAAAATCTGGTCTTCTTCAAAGAATGAAGACTAGAATCATCAAATTTGGTCTTCTTCAAAGCATGGTCCATGGACAGCCTACATTAGAATTCCTGGGATGCTTGTTGAAAATAAAGCTGCCCAGGTTCTAACCAAGACCTGCTGAATCAGAATCTCCTAGGTAAACTTTCCCATGATGCATGAAACATTTGTCCATCTAATTTGGGTAAGACTTATTTCCAATCCTTCCAGTTGGTTTAACGCGTCAGTACAGCAAAATAGCACGAAGCCTGGCAGATCTAATGGCAATAAAAAGGTTTTTGTGACTTAGAAAAAGGCTTCAATCAGAATGCTTTTCAAAGAAATAGTGTTTTATTATTTTTTCCAAAAAGGATAGAGCGATAGTTTATTGAGGATAGATGGGAAGTAGAGGATACACAGGAAAGCTTCCAATACAATGAAAGGGGCCCCTAAAGGGTTGCCCATGTTTAGTTTCTTTAATACAGTGCATATTATAAATAAAGAAGGAAATGATTAAATGAAGACTATTCATGACAAAGTTATTCACAACAGACCTGTCTTACATACTAATGCCTTCTAAACATAAAACTCTTTTAATATTCAAGACTTGATTACTGAACACAGTGGTAAAATTGTCATGGGGATATTTATAATTTCTGAGTCCTTGTTTGAAAACATTATACACTTTTAGACTACATTTTCTTTACTTGTGAGGGAGACTCCAGAATTGGTAAAGTAAGAAATTATTTCAAACTTCTTTTTACTTATACTTTTTATAAAGTAAGCATAATACAGACATGGTCTGAGTTACAAGAGGAGCTTAGATTAATGGAATCTGAGTTAACAATGTTTAATTGGAAAAGTTCCATAGAGTATCTTGACCATAGAAGTGTAGGGTATTTTGGTAACAAACAACAAAAATGATGGAACCCACCATCTCACCTCTGGGTGAACTGTCAAAAGAATATAAGTGTTAATTTCAATATAAATGTAATTTAACTATGATATGCTTTGCTCTAACATTCTTCAGTGGCAAAGGTAGCTTCCTGGACCATCTAATACATAGCCCCATAAGAGAAAAACTCAAATCAATTCAAGGTGGGGGGTGGGGGAATGAGAGAGCAGGGGGGAAGGGGGAGGAGGAAAGGGGAGAAGGGGTTAGGAATATGGCACACCTCTTGGAAGTGGGACACAATTAGAGGAGGGACTTTACCTAACAAATGCAGTCAGTGTAACCTACTTCTTTGTATCCTTAATGAACCTGAAAAAAACAAAAAAAAAGAAAGAAAGAAAAAAAAAATGTACCTGACCCCTCAAAGTTGTTCCTAAGTCACTGGAAAGATTCCAGCTCTCATCTGTGGGCTAACCCTTGGCGAAGCTGTGAAATGAGAACATTTGGCCTTATTCTCATTATAAATATGATTCTTCCTCTGTTGTGACTTCTGGAAGTGAGTGTTCACTTGTGGCTCTATTTGTCTCTCATTCCTACCTTCATTCTACTTTCCAGGATTCTCTGAGCAAACCTAGCTTTAAAAGATTCCTACTGCAGCATGCTGCCCAGGCCTTACCAAGGCTTTCTGTCTACTTTTTCTGTGAGTAAGTTGTTGGGATTGAAAATTGGGTCTATGTATTCTGCTTTCCATAATAAATATGTACATATTTGCTTTTCTTATTTATTTATCGAGTCTTGCTTTGTTGCCTTGGATGGAGTGCAGTGGTATCATCCTAGCTCACTGCAACCTCAAAGTCCTGGCCTCAAGCAATCCCCCTGCCTCAGCCTCCAATGTGGTCAGGACTTCAGGCTCACACCACCAAGCCTGGCTAATTTTTCTATTTTTAGTACAAGATGGGGTCTTAGTTATGCTCAGGCTGGTCTTGAATTCCTAAGCTCAAGTAATCCTCCTGCCTTTGTCTCCCAGAAATCTAGGATTGCAGATATGAGCCACTGCGCCTGGCCTATAGTATTTGCTTTTAAAGGAAACATTAATCATTTCGTTGTTTTTGTTTTGTTTTGTTTTGAGACAGTCTCAAGCTGAATAGGGTACTGTGGCATTATAGCTCACAGCAACTGCCAACTCTTGATCTTCTTGCCTCAGTTTTTCTATTTGTAGTAGGGATGGGGTCTCGCTTTTGCTCAGGCTGGTCTCAAACTCGTGAGTTCAAGCAATCCACCCGCCTTGGCCTCCCAGAGGGCTAGGATCACAGGTGAGAGCCACCGTGCCTGGCCAATAGGACTCATTTGATTACAAGTGGCGGCAACCTAACTTGACTTACCTAAGGAAAGGGAGGATTTATTGACTCTTGTAACCAAGAAGGGCAGGGACGTAGCTAAACACACTGCCTCTCATCTCTTTTTCTCTCTACTCATTGCTCTCACTTTCCTCTGTTGCCGATACGCTTCTTCACTGAACAAAAGACATGGCCACTGGCACCTCCAATCTCCCTGAGACTCAGATTATCACTATCAGAGAGGAAAGGGCTCTCACCCCTCAGCTCCAAATAGAAATCTTGGGGTCTCCATCCACCCTTAAACCAGTTATGGAGGTCACAGTCCACAGAGGGCATGGTCCTTCTGAGAGGGACTACACAGTGACAGTGGGAATGGCAGTTAAGAGGGGTGTTTCTTTAAGGCTGCATAATATTCCATGGTATACATGTTTCCTCTTTCATATTTACATGGATGGAGCTGGAACATGTTCTCCTTAGAAAAGTATCTCTAGAATGGAAGAAAAAGTATCCAATGTATACACCCCTAATATGAGACAAATTCTTTATCATTCAAGTGAAGGCTACAACCCATTTATTGCACAAAAATCCATTCTTAATACCTACCCCAGAGGAATACTTGAATATACACAGATGGAGGCATGGGAAAGAATATTTGTAGCACTGTTTATAATAGTGAAAAATACTAAAAAAAAGGCTAAATAAACTGTGGTTCATGTTATAGATTACTACAAAGCTGATAAAAAGAATGAGGCATGTTTACATGACTTGGATTTTTTTTCAAGTGATATTGTTTAATAAAAACAGCAAAAAAGCCAATATCATTTATGTTTTGACTACTTATATATTGTGACAATCATATAATAAGGGCAAGAAGAATAATAGAAAATTAAAGTAGAGGTTACCTCTGGAAAGAGAAGTGAGATAGAATGGAGGATGGAGTATAAATTAAGGAGTTTCAGTCTAATCTTTGAAGTTCTAATGATTTTCGAAAACTCCAGTTCCAAGTTGGTTAATTCCCTGTTACTGAACATGATAATAGAGAGCCCAGAGAAATACTTGATAGGGATGTTGTATAGAGGAACCAGTACTAAATGATTTTGCAATTCTTCCTTACCCTGTGAGTTTCTGATTTGATAATTCAAATTCACAGGTAAATACAGTCTATGCATATAAAAGTTCATTTCTCAGATTGTCTTTGTAAACTGAGGGCAGGGGCTGTGAGCTCTTCTCTTCTTTTCTGTTCAATATCCCTTTCCTGCAAGTCCATCCAAGAAGCCTTACACAGTAAAACAGACAGGTTAACAACTAATACCTTTAAAGGTCTCTGGGAATTTGAATAGATTAAAATTGCCTGAGGGAATGTGTTTTCTGAATGGTTTTTGATAAGTCATTCAAAGAAAAGAGTCCTTCAAATGACTCTGTACAAAGTTTCCCACAGATGAAATACCTATTTGCAGATATTATTCTTAACCTTTCAATGAAGGACTCAGAGATGTAGAAAAATAAAAAGCAGAAAAGAATAAAAAGAACATAAAAACATATTATTATATGCAAAGGACCTGGAAATCACCCTGGGAACTGATAAGGTGACAATGTTTCTCAGTGCCTCACCAGCCTCAAGGGGCTTTTATTTTACACCTAGTTGAAGAATATGAACAAAGGACAGTATTTATCTACATAGAGACAATATTTTTCATAGTCATGTTTTATTGCATGTAAGGAATTTTAATTATAAAACAAATAAGGAAACAAACAATATAGGGGTTGTTTTAGTCTTCATGTGATCTTATTAAGTATGAAATATCTGATATCCTGAACTAAGTTTGGCAGTTGAGATTTCAGGCTTTGACAATTCTTGATGTTTTCTATTGTGAAGATGCAGCCTCATTCTTTCAAAGTCACATTTTGGCTTGTGATTATATTTCAAAAATGAAGCTATGACTAAGTCAAAATTTTGTGGTATTTTTGAATATGGGCTCCATCATAGAACCAATGCAGCACAGACAGCTCAAAATATTAACAAAGTGTCTGGGAAGGATGTGGCTAATGAATGCACCACACATGGATGGTTTGACAAGTTCCATTCTGGTGATTTTAATCTTGAAAATAAGCATCGTGGGTAACCTGAGACCAAGGTGGATAATGATGAACTGAAAGCTTTAGTGGAAGCAAATCCATCTCAACCTATGTGTGAATTAGTAGCAATCATATTGTTACTATTCCAAAAATCTTGGACCATTTGAAACAAATGAACAAGGTAAAGAGGCTAGATAGATGGGTTCTGCATGAATTAAATGACCCTCAGAAGAGAAATTGTTTTGAAACTTGCTTTTCTTTGCTGCCACAACATAAAGATGAACAATTTCTATACCATATTGTTACTCACTATGAAAAAATGAATTCTTTTTGACAATCTCAAGCATTCGACACAATGGTGTGATAAAGATGAAGTGATGAAACACCATCTAAAACTAAATACTCATCAACAAATCTAATGGTGTCTGGTGATCTATCACTGGTATTATCCATTGCAGCTCTATGAAACCTTGTCAATAATCTATTACAGTGAAGGTCAACTGCAACAAATAGGATGAAATGATGAGGATGCTTGCAATTAACCAGCCGAGGTTGGTCAATAAGAACAGGTCAATTCTCTTGCAAGGCACTGCTCGACCACATATAGCATAAATAAAGCTGCTCAAAGTATAGAAGCTGCACTTGGAAACTCCATCATCTATCATGTTCACTAGACCTTACACCACACCAGCTGAACTGGTTACCACTTTTTTTTTTTTTCTGAAACAGGATCTCGCTCTGTTGCTCCAGGCCACAGTGCCACGGTGTCAGCCCATCTCACAGCAACCTCAAACTCCTGCCTGGGTTCAAGTGATCATCCTGCCTCAGCCTCCTGAGTAGTTGGAACTGTAGGTTCCTGCCACAATGTCCAGCTAATTTTTCTATTTTTAGTAGAGACAGGTTCTCACTTTCATGCTGGTCTGAAACACTTGAGCTCAAGCAACCCTCCTGCCTCAGTCTCACAGAGTACTAGGATTATAGGTATAATGGTTGGATAAAGATGAATTGCTAAAATTCTTCAGCCCAGCCTAGACCACTTCTTGCAAAGAAAAATAGCCAATTCTGAACAAACTGTGGAAAATGTCTTTCTCCTGCTTCCGGAGAAAAATGGTTGCCGAGTAACAGTTTCTGTGCAACCAGACACAGTGAGATTGGGAAGAGAAGACTCCAGGCATCTCTGGCTGATGTGATCTGCCCAGAAACTTTCCCTTGGTGACACAGGGAGTCAGCAAGAGACTTCTGGACTCCACAAGGAGGATAAAAGTGGTGGAGAACTGGCAAGCGGTAGGTGCATTTGTTTGGTTGGAGGCTGCCTACAGCAGTAACTGTAAAACAGCGAGACTGTAAGCAGGAAAAGCCTTACCTGTGGGCTGTTTTCATTTATTTGGACTTGGGCACTTGATTGAACTACCTTGGGAGATCTTGGGCATGTGTGCAGATGACTTTGGGCATTGTCTGGGGCCCCAGACTGAGTTGCTGAGCCAGAAAAGAGCTAATATCATTCAGCTGTGGGCTGCCCACACAGCCACTGTGGGGGAGCTGCCCCTACAGGTCACAGTGCGGGCATTGGCTGGGAGACCTTGCGTGAGTAATCTAGTGACTGAGATGTCCAAAGGCAGGGACTGAGATGCTGGGTAAGAGTGGAGATCTAAGTGTTTGGTAGATTAGAGCCTTGGCCCTCAGGGGCACAGAGTGAGACTGGTTTTGGTGCACTGGATAAGCGGGCAGCCACATCAGGAGAGATCCCAGTGATAAGTGCTTTCTTTGGAAATCTTCCACTTAGCCAAGGTTCACAGTTTGTAGTGTCTTTTAAATGGGCTGAGGAGACATTTGGGCTCTCAAGCCGGCCCATTTGGTACAGCTGTAT
This sequence comes from Arctocebus calabarensis, assembly GCA_963573935.1. Classification (NCBI taxonomy): domain Eukaryota; kingdom Metazoa; phylum Chordata; class Mammalia; order Primates; family Lorisidae; genus Arctocebus; species Arctocebus calabarensis. Next base: position 59,654 of record CAUYON010070489.1, on the reverse strand, counting down.
CAACATTGTGCTTAACATCTCATACCTCAGAAGATCACCTGTTACCTGAACAATATTTTGCAAGACACACATAAGACACACATACTGTTTTGGTTTGGGGTTTTTTGTTTCTCGGGGTTTTTTTTTTTTTGGTTGTTTCTTTTTTCTTAATTGCAACATTGTTCCTCTACATTTTTCTTTTTTATTCCTTTGTTATCTTTTTTCTCTTTTTTTCTTCACTATTCTACTTTAAATACAATCTTCCATTTTTGCCTTCTTTAACAATTAGAACTTCATTTTCACTAGTGTTTCTGCCCCTATTACTTTTTTCCCCCCAATTTTATCACGTAAGGGTTTTTCTTTGTTGTTTTTGGTTTGATTTATAGTATTTTTGTATTTTCTCTCTACCTGGTGGAGGTGAGGTACTATGTCTGATCAGGCTGGCAAAGAGCTGCTGGCCTCAAGAGAACTACCCAATCCAGCACCCTCAGAGGTTGGCGTTTTTTAAGGTTGGGTCAAAGTACCCTACTATACACCTATATTACTCCTGTCTTCTTCTTTTGGTGCCTCACTACTTTTTGTCAATATTTCCTTTTACTCATCCCCTCTTCTTTCTCTTTTTTCTTTCTTTTAAAAATCTTTTTTCCCTTCTTGCTCTTCAATCTTTTCATCCTTCTGGTCCCACACCAAAAGGACTCATTAAAACTTTAGGTCAGAGTCACAGTAATTTAAAGAGCAAGAGGATGTGAAAGGAAAATTACGGCAAGGATATAGATACGAGAAAACACTCATGAAGGAGAATCAGCAGAAAAATCCTGGCAACATGAAATACCAGTCCAGAGTAACCCCTTAAAGGGACCACGGGGTAGTTACAGCAGAGTATTCCACCTATAAAGAAATGTTAGAAATCACAGAAGTGGAATTTAAAATACAGACAATGAAAACAATGAAAGAAATTTCTGAGAAAGTGGACCAAAAGGAAACCCAAAAACAGAATCAAGAGATGAATGATAGGAAGAATATACACAGGATATAGCAGAGTTGAAGAAACCAAGGCAGTCAATTAGGGAACTTAAAGATGCAATAGAAAGTATCAACAACAGATTAGATCATGCAGAAGAAAGAATCTCAGAGGTAGAAGATAAAGTTCTTTTTTTTTTTTTTTGAGACAAAGCCTCAAGCTGTCACCCTAGATAGAGTGCTGTGGCATCATAGCTCACAGCAACCTCCAATTCCTGGGCTCAAACGAGTCTCTTGCCTCTTCTTCCCAAGTAGCTGGGACTACAGGTGCCCGCCAGAACACCCAGTCATTGGTTTTTTTTTTTTTTGGTTGCAGCCGTCATTGTTGTTTGATGGACCCGGGCTAGATTCGAACCTGCCAGCTCAGGTGTACATGGCTGATGCCTTAGCCCGTTGAGCCACAGGCACCGAGCTGAGGATAAAGTTCTTGAGATAACTCAGTTAAAGAGTCAGAAAAGAAGAAAAAGCAGAATGTTCACTGACAGAATTATAGGACTTTATGAAGCATTCAAACATATGAGTTATAGGTATCCCAGAAGGGGAAGAAGAATGGCCCAGAGGAATGGAATCCATACTAGAGAATAAATGAAGTAATGTCTCAAGATATAAAATCAATGTCCTCAAGTCAGTTGCCTTTGTATATGCCAATAATAGCCATGATGAGAGGCTAATTAAGGACACAACTCCCTTCACCATAGCCCCAAAGAAAATGAAATACCTAGGAATATACCTAACAAAAGAGGTGAAGGACCTCTATAAAGAAAATTATGAAACCCTAACAAAAGAAATAGCAGAGGATAGTAACAAATGGAAGAACATACCATGTTCATGAATGGGAAGAATTCACATTGTTAAAATGTTTATACTTCCCAAAACAATCTACAGATGCAATGCCATCCATATTAAAATACCAATATCATACTTTCAAGACTTGGAAAAAATAATTCTGCATTTTTTATGGAACCAGAAAGACACCCACATAGCTAAGGCAGTTCTTAGTAATAAAAACAAAGCCAGGGGCATCAGCATACCAGATTTTAGGCTATACTACAAGGCCATAGTGGTCAAGACAGCATGGTACTGGCACAAAAATAGAGACTAAGACATTTGGAATTGAAGAGAAAACCAGGAAATGAAACTAACATCTTACAACCACCTAATTTTTGATAAACCAAACAAAGACATACACTGGGGGAAAGAATCCCTAGTCAATAAATGGTGCTGGGAGAACTGGATATCCACATGTAAAACACTGAAACTGGACCCTCACCTTTCTCCATTCACAAAAGTTGATTCAAGATGGATAAAGGAATTAAATTTAAAGCATGAAATGGTAAAAATCCTCAAAAAAAGCTTAGGAAAAACACTGGAAGATATCGGCTTGGGGAAAGAGTTTATGAAGAAGACTTCTGTGGCAATTGCAACAATAACAAAAATAAACAAATGGGACTTAATTAAACTGAAAAGCTTCTGTACAGCTGAGGAGACAACAACCAAAGCAAATAGACAACCTACACAATGGGAAGGATTTTTGCATATTTTCAATCAGACAAAAGCTTGATAACTAGAATCTATAGAGAACTCAAATTAATCCACATGAAGAAAGCCAACAATCCCTTATATCAATGGGCAAGAGACATGAATAGAACCTTCTCTAAAGAAGACAAATGAACGTCTAACAAACATATGAAAAAATGCTCATCATCCCTAATTATTAGAGAAGTACAAATCAAAACCACCCTGAGATACCATCTAACGCCAGTGAGAATGGCCCACATCACAAAATCTCAAAACTGAGATGCTGGCATGGTTGTGGAGAGAAGGGAACACTTTTATACTGCTGGTGGGACTGTAAACTAATACAACCTTTTTGGAAGGAAGTATGGAGAACTCTCAAAGAACTCAAGCTAGACCTCCCATTTGATCTGCAATCCCATTACTGGGCATCTACCCAGAAGGAAAGAAATCCTTTTATCATAAGGACACTTGCACTAGACTGTTTATTGCAGCTCAGTTTACAATCACCAAAATTTGGAAATAGCCTAAAAGCCTACCAACCCAGGAATGGATTAATAAGCTGTGGTATATGTACACCATATAATACCATTCAGCCATTAAAAAAATGGAGACTTTACATCTTTTGTATTAACCTGGATGGAAGTGGAACACATTATTCTTAGTAAAGCATCACATGAATGAAGAACCATGAATCCTATGTACTCAATTTTGATATGAGGACAATTAATGACAATTTTGATATGAGGACAATTAAGAAGGAGAGAGCAGAGAGAGACAGAAGGAGGGAGGGGAGGGGGAAAGGAAGAGCAGAGAGAGGGAAGGGGGGTGGGGTCTTGGTGTGTGCCACACCTTTTGGGGGCAAGATACAATTGTAAGAAGGACTTTACCTAACAAATACAATCAGTGTAACATGGTTTCTTGTACCCTCAATGAATACCCAACAATACATATATAAAATAAATAAATAAAAAATAAATCATTAGCTGGATCAATGTGGACTAGTTTCTGTAACTGCGGCATAATGGGAAAGTTTTGTTTTCCTGACTAAGGACACTACAACAAACAAATAGCAAAATTAGGCTGCAATGCTGAGGAGATGGGCTTACCAATACCAGACTGAGGGGCAGGACACCACCTCGGAAAGGCTGTGAGCCAGAGGGCAGAAGGCCCAGCCCAGTCAGCTACCAGGCAGTGTTGACCGAGTCCCTTCATCTCTCCAAACTTCTACTGCATTACCTGTAAAAAGAGTTAAGAATTGTGCCTACCTCACTAGGCTGTTGTAGGAAATATATACAAACACCTTGTAAATCAAAAAGCAACAATAAAATGTTTTCTTATTGTACAGTGAGCACAAGTAAAATAAACATATAACACATGAAATAGAGCTGTATGATGAATTTTAACTAAAACTAGTGGGGAAATTATAATAAATGCTAAATATTTCCTTCATTATCTTTTTTTTCTTATAATTTAGAAAGACTTTGGGGAAACATTCAATGGCCAAGTATTTCCAAAAGGTTGCCCAAGAGCAAAAGAGTTTTCCAAAAGAGTTTTCTCTCCCTAGTAGATCTTCATAAAAGCAAGTCCTTAGAAGCATACTTCACATAGGAGATGATTTCAGATTGAAGCTCTAAAAAATGCAGCAAGGAATGGAAAACAAAAGAGTGGCAAATCAGTGAGCAAATTTCAGGGAACGTCAATTATATAAAATGGTAATAATAATAATGTCTACTTTGCCAGGCATGGTGGCTCACACCTGTGATCCTATCACTCTGGGAGGCTGAGGCGGGAGGATCACTTAGCTCAGGAGTTCAAGACCAGCCTGAGCAAGAGTGAGACCCCCATCTCTACTAAAAATAGAAAAATTAGCCACGTGTTGTGGCAAGGCACCTGTAGTCCCAGCTAGTCAGGAGGCTGAGGCAGGAGGATCACTTGAATCCAGGTGTCTGAAGTTACTGTGAGCTAGCCTGGGTGACAGAGTGAGACTGTCTCTAAAAAGAAAAAGAAGAGGGAGGGTGACGTGAGGTGGCACCCTCAGGCCCTCATCACATGATAAACTGCAGCGTCTCTACCAGCAAGGAGGCCTCACTTGATGTGACCCCTCTACCTTGGACTTGCTAACCTCCAGACTGCAAAAAATAGATTTCTTTTCTTGATAAATTACCAAGTCTCAAGCATGCAATTACAGCAACAGAAAATGGTCTAAGACACCCACCAACCACAAATTCCATTAGGACAAAAGCTGTCTCTCGAGCCATCACTGCATTTTGAGTGCTTGGGTGTTAGTACCAGCTGAAGAGTAAACAGCAGGAAATGAACATTTCAGTCTTTAACCTGGGTTATTGTGAATATTAAACAGAAGGTTTGATGAGCGTATCTCAACATAGACTCAGGAATGAGATCCAAAGCAGACATATTTAAGAATGAAATAGAAGACCTGGCGAGGTGGCTCACGCCTATAATCCCAGCACTTGGGAAGTCAAGGCGGGTGGATTACCTGAGCTCAAATGTTTGAGACCAGCCTGAGCCAGAGCAAGACCTCTCTCTAAAAACAGCAGGGCATTGGGTGCCTGCAGTCCCAGCTACTTGAGAGGCTGAGGCAAAAGAATCACTTAAGCCCAGGAGTTTGAAGTTGCTGTGAGCTATGCCATGGCACTCTAACCAGGGTGACAAAGTGAGACTGTCTCAAAAAAAAAAAAAAAAATGAATGAAATAGAGTGAATCTTTTTAAAAATTCATTGGTTTAGAGTTTTCTTTTTCTTTGTTTTTACCTAATCATAAAAGTAATTCATGATCAGTGTTTAAAACAAGAAGAAAATTAAAATTAAAAAAAAAAAGAAAACTACCAAAGTTTTTTAATCTTCTGACTTTTTACAGATATCTTTCCTGTTTAATGAGTCCCCTGTCATCTAAAAACCATGGTGACTATACTGTGAGCAAACTTGCTTTCTATGTCTTTTGCCCAGTGCTGACAGTGATGGCTGAGGCTGTGGTCCTGGCAGGCTCTGACCCCACCTCCCTCTGGCATTCGCTGCTGCTTGCCTTGATGGACGACATCCCAAAGCCTGGAGAACAGGAGCTGAACTCTGAGCCAAATGTGCGGTCTCGACCTAAACAGAAAGACGGAAAGTGCGAGATCAGTCTGAGCCAGCTCTTCCTGTCCCCAGAGGCAAGATTAATAGGTTTCTAGACAAGGAGTGAGGAGACAGAGAGCTTAGATGTCACAGGGGTCTCTGAGTGCACCCCACTGCTGAAGCCAAGACTAGGGGGCAGGTGAGAGAGCCCCAGGGTCAGGGCAGAGGGGAGCTCCCTTCAGACGGGGAAGCACAGCGGCCAGCCCCAGGCTTTGCAGCAGGCATGCTCATGACTGAATTGGAAAAGAAACACAGCACCTTCCCAACTGGGGAGAAACACACCTCCCTGTGTGTCAGGAAGCTAAAGCTGACCTTGAAAAGTCCTCACTGTCCCCAGATGCCCCTACAATAGGGCACATCTGAAGGCATCCTGGAGGGGCCCCTGAGGTCAGCTCTCGGAGAACAGGTCAGTCACCAAAGTGGCATGAGCAAGAACAGGCTGTGTCCTAGATGCCAGCAAAAAGGGCCGAGGAGGAGCCCTGTGAGTACACCTTCCTCGGTGTCGCAGCCTCTAAGGCCCTCTTCTTGAAAAGGAACCAGGCTAGACGTGGATTAGAAGTACAAGCTTCTGGCTCAGCGCCTGTGGCTCAATGGGCTCGTGGCCTGTGGCCGCGTACACCTGAGCTGGCGGGTTCGAATCCAGCCCCGGCCCGCCAAACAACAATGACAGCTACAACCAAAAAATGGCTGGGTGTTGTGGTGGGCGCCTGTAGTCCCAGCTACTTGGGAAGTGGAGGCAGGAGACTCGCTTGAACCTGGGAATTGGAGGTTGCTGTGAGCTGTGATGACACAGCACTCTATCCAGGGTGACAACTTGAGGCTCTGTCTCAAAAAGAAAAGAAGTACAAACTTCTAATCCATATGCCGGAGGTGGCAGGTTCAAACCCTGCCCCAGCCAAAAACTACAAAAAAAAACAATACAAGCTTGTAGGAGGCGGCTAACCTTGATTGCAGGATAGCCACAAGCAACCTCTGAAATAGCCTGTTATTGAGACAGCACAAGACAGGTGAAGGGAGTATTAGACAGTGACTACGTGCCCAAGGATGGCCATGGGCTCAGGTTCTTTCTCCACAGAACCTGAGCCCATGGTTCCACAGAACCTCCTGCCCCCAGGGTCACAGGGAGCACCTACGGAAGAATTGCCCGAGGGCCCGCCCCCCAGCTGCAAATCATCTTGCTCAGAGGTCATCAGTCATCAGGCTCTTGGCATCCTCTACACTTAGGGCCTCAGCCCTGGCCAGCCCTGACGTGGAGACATGCCCTGGGAGAGGGGCCATCTCTGAATTCACAGAGATTTCGTCCCTGTCACTGGTGCAGTTGGGGCCCAAGAGAGAAATTAAAGTCAGTTACAGAAACATAAGGCACAAGGCCTGGGTTTGGGGCTGAGATGTGCACGCCTAAATACACTCATGAACATTTCCTTTCCAAAGGTGGCGCCATATGTGCACATAATGTGTTCTTGTGTTTCTGATTCATACTTACAAGACAGAAACTCCTGAAAATCCAGAAGTGCTGTGGCTAAAATTCTGCTTACATGTTGCAATTCCCTGGCCTTGTCTGTTCTTCTGTTCTCTGTGCGCACCAGCGACCGGCTCCAGCCCTGACTGTCAGCTGCAGAGAATTCTCATCTTCGCCTGGGAGCAGGTTCAAGGCAAAGCCTTCCAGGACTGAGTTTTGATCTTCTGACTTTGCAAACATCTTTATTCCTGCCCAGTGAGGTGTCCAAATACCTGATGGAGAATGTCCCGCCCCAGGGTCACTCTGCATAGACATCCTCAACGTTCACACACATCGCTCAGTTGGAGGGTAGATAGATGTACGTGTCAACTCAGGAGCAGAGAGACAGCTTCAGGCTGGGCAGCTGGGCGCCTTTTGGAGAAGGCAGCATGTAGCTGAGATCTGAAGCCGGAGACAGAAGGTGGGAAAGATAAACTAGATCTGGAACATACAGGAGTCTGCATTTGTGACATTTGCCTGACAAACGACAGGAATTGCAGGATTCCCAGGGTCTTTGAGAGAGCAGCCCCTGCTGGGGGGGAGCGGGGTGCCCAGGCTGATGAAAAGACCAGCATAGTGAAGAGGTCAGGGGAGTGATGAGAGGAAACTGCATGCAAGCAAAAAAAGTAAAACTCTGTGATCTGTGATGGGGCTAAGCTGAGACGGGGAGCCCAGATACCCAGGAGGGGCTGGCCCTGGTGAGTCAGGACAGTGTCCTGCACCTCTACAGATTGTTCGTCCAGGACAGCTGGAGAGAGGACCAGAGAGAGAACAGTGGCTTCAAAGAGTGGCGAGACTGGAAGACAGCTGTAAATTTCTAGAACAGGAGAGAAGAAGGCATGTTGGCCACAAAGGACAGAATCCTACAGACAGAAACAGAAGGAAGATTTGGCCAAAAACCCAAACAAGTCATGAATCAAAAGGTAGAAATCCTTTTGGAGATATAAAGAACACAGAATTTGTTAAGCAATAAAGATTTCATCTCTCACACATTTCCGATTGTATATGAAACCAGTACATTGTACCCCTTGATTACACTAATGTACGCAGCTATGATTTAATAAAGAAAAAAAAAGATTTCATCTCTTAAAAGTCCAAATATTTCTGTGAATTTGCAGTAACAGTTGCATTTTTTTATCTCAAGATATCTTTAAAGCTCACTGCAGCTATGAGCATTCAGATGTCAATCAATATATTTCCATGGAAATAAATACACTCTGAGCTATTTTGCTATCAGTCATGTCTAATACGGGCTTCACAATGCATAGATATAAATATATGAACCATCTCACATTTTCCGACTAAGAGGCTGACCAGAGTGCCAGGTTATTAGCATGGGGTTTACACTCAGCTGTTTGAGAACCTGTGTCAGACTTCTGAGCAACCACCAGCAATGCTGGGCAGTCTGGCAGCCACATGGCTGCTGAGCGGCAGGTTGTTTGTTATAAACTCAAACTCGTCCCAATGAAGACACCCATATTCAGAGCACCTGCAAATCAAGACCTCCACGGAACTCAGAGCCCAGCAGTGACCGTGGCCCCATGAGAAGGCCTTGGAGGTGTCCCCTGCCACCACAGGCCAGCTCTGGCCTGGCCCCATCCCCAGGGTCTGTGCCTAGTAGACAGGGCAGGTCGGGTGTGTGCTCATTCTGGGGCCTCTGTCTGGGTCCAGTATCTCCTGACATTCAGGCATTCTGGGACCAAAGAGAGAAACCCAACCTCTTCTGGGGCAAAAATCTACCTGAAAGGCAGGCCAGGGCGGCACAAAGTATTTGCTGTGGGAATTGTCAGACAGGCCAGCAGACGCAGCTGTCTGGACTTCAGCTTGATGAGGAGGTGGGCCACTGTGTGCCCTGTTACGCTCCTGGCACTCAGTAGCGCCTTGCTGGGCCTCAGCAGACTCAGCCAGAGGAGCTAGCTTCCCCCAGAAGACAGGCTTCCAAATACCATTTTGCTGTCAGAAGCACAGTTCTGCAGCCAGTTCGCCAACATCCGTTGTATCTTACTCCTCTTAACCAAACAACTGCCAAGATCCTCAGTCGGACACACTCTGAGCCACAGGCCAGATGACCTCCAATTTCCTTCCCAGTACCACTCCAGCATGGGACTTAGAGCCTTGCTTGGCCAGCCGCCTGCTCACAATTTTGAAATTGGCACAGCAGGAAACAGGTTCTTGACAAAGAATTTTGAATGGAGACAAAAGGGGTAAGTGTACAGAGAGCCAGGTAAAAACTTTACAGAACCTGTGATCTGAACACCCCAGCAGAACTTGGAGAGATCATCGTTCAACAGCCTCACCTGATGTCAGTCTGGCAGAGTCTGCCCCCCTGTGCCAAGCCCTGTCAACAGTGACTTCAGATGCCAAGACCGGCTGAAGCAGGGAGACTGGTCCTTTGGAGCCTTTTCCCTCCCTGCAAGGCTGTGCCCCAGGTTCCCCAGGGTTTCTGCTCTTTCTGCGTGATTCTGCCTGTGAGAGCCACAGGACCCTGTTGCTCTCTGTGCTACCAGGTCAGAGAAGACCTGCATGGCTGGTCTGTGCTGCCCCAGGGAGATGCACTAGCCTTGAGCAAGGTCAAATCAGTCAGCTGGTGCTGTAGAAAGAGCCTGGCCACACAGAGCTGAGTCTGAATCTACTCCTTCCTGGCAGTCTGGCCCTGTGATATTTGACATCCAGTAGCCTGGGTGTCCTCCTCTGAGATAGGCGTCATTTCTAGGCCTATTTCAAGAATGATATTAAAGGATGGCCGAATGTCTTATCCCCAAATATACCATTTTGACATAAGAAGTATTTCAAGCCAAAGGTGCTTAAAGAAAACAGCAGGTCCAAGAAGTCACCGTGTTCTTCCTAATGCAGGAGACAAACCTTCCGTGTGAAAGGCACCCTCCCAGCTCCAGGAGGAGAGAAACAAGCTTATCACCAGAGATGGGGAGACGAGGCCTCCAGAATTCTGTGCAAGCGAACTTTGTTGAAGAAACTCTTGTCTTCCTTTGGCCTGCCATGTACTCGGCTGCTTTCCCACATTCGCGTCTTTATTCAAGCTGGAGCACGAGCACTCGGCTCCTTCGGGTCTTCACTTTCCAATGGCAGCTCCACGTACAGGTAAACCTCTGTGTGCCCTCCTCCCGTATGTTGATTCTTCCCAAGTCAATTTATTAATAATTCCCAGGCCAGCCAGGGACCTTAAGAGGACAGAGGTGACGTTCTGCCTCCTCTGCAACATGAAATGACACTGAATCCACGCTGTCCGGACCCTGCATCTAGCGAACCGTAGGGATTTAACAACCATCAGTTCCCATCTCTTCTGGACACTCACAGAAGCTCCTTCTTAGGAGGCAGGACAGGTGAAAGGGACCTGCTCATGTGTCTGCAAATGGCAATGAAGGGGCAGGGAGGTTTCATTTATGTTGTTTGCTCTTTTTCCAAATAAGCAAAACCGACAGTCCTGGCTTTCGAAGTCATCATTTGCTACAAGCAACTTTCCTGTATTGGCGTCCTTGAAAGCCTTTTCCCTCCTTCCCCTCTCTCCAACAGGTCTGCCACTGTGAAACCAAAGATAGCACCCAGGCATCTCCACAGGACTCTGATTGCTTTTATGAGACATGTTAACAACAGGCAAAGTGAGAGGCCTTTCCTCTGTCCTCGTTTCCTTTCCAAAGGTGCTCGTGAGAAGCGACATTGCCCTGGGATTCCACTAAAGACAAAAGAGATTCGTGGAGAACGCTGAGACAAGGCTTCTCTTTACAGCATAATGGTGGGCATCTAAGCACCGCCAGATAGTTCCTGAGTTAAACAGGTCACCAGATAGAGGCTGGTTATATTTTTCACATTCAAAAGCATTTGTAGTATCATATTTGATGTGATAGGAGTGTTCCACAAATTGAGCACTGAGGCATTCTAAATCAGATTGTTAATGCAAGAGGCTACACAGAACAGCCAGCAGACTCCAAATCTGAGTTCCTTCTGCTCCCAAAGCCTCCCGACCCAGTCTAATTTATGTGAGTCCCAATTTGGAGCCCGTCCTCCCCTAAGACACCAGAATTCCAGGCCCTCACCAACACGCTCCTTGTCCTTGTCTTTCCCCACATCCTCTTCCTGTCTGCCCTTCTCCCAGCCCAGGCTAAGGCTGCCAGACTGGGACACAGTTCAGAAATGAGTCTCCACTGGCAGGGAAAAGAGAACAGTCAGAACTAAAGGTAACCATTTGTCTCAGTCCATTTTGTGCTTCCATAACAGAATTCTGAGACTGGATAATTTATAATGAAGAGAAATTGTGGGTACACAGCCAGGGTCAAGGAACCCCAGTGGCAGCTGAGGGCTGGCAGGTGAAGAGATGGCGGTAGCTGAACAGGAATACAGATAACACTTTGAAAAAGAACTGGTCTGACCTATGTTCAGATGGTCACATGTTCTTTTCTGATGATCAGACTCAGAAAAGAGTGGCAAGGCTAAGGCCCACATGCCAGAGGTCCATGTGGACATCCACAGGGGCAAGAATGCCAGGATATTTGGCCTCCAAATGGGAAGCCGTAAGAAATGCACACTGCCGGCTCCTGTGAGATGGCAAGACCATCTGTGCAGAGAGCACAGAGGCTTGCTGGCCTGGAAATCTGCACTCCAGGAGTCCAGGACAAGCACAGCTCCTGAGGGCTCACAGCCAGGTCTGATCCGAGCAGGCCTGTGCCGATCATACTCTGGGCAAGGCCACCGGGAACTAGAGCAGGCAGGAGGACACAGTGCCCCACTAGCACCCACAAGTAGGACTTCATGACAGCAGCCTGCCAACCAGGCTGTCCTTGGTGAGAGGTGTTGTCATCCAGATGACAACAATGGCGTGGTGCCAGCATGCTGGCCAGCAGGGACACTGGCATGGCCGCAGGGTCTGTTCTGGATCTTCGACAGGCCCCAACCCTTAACTCGTGCACCTCATCAGCCTGCATGCAGTGATGTAGTTTGCCGGGCATTTATGACCACCAAGAAGGGTTCCGACGGGGCTGTTCACTAAAACATGGACTCTGGGGACACTGTCTCACTCCAAGGCTTTCCTTATGGAACTCTCAGAATACCTTATGTGAACACCCTGTTTTAAAAGGCGTTTTCTTTTTAGAGTTGGGTGTAGTGCTTAAGGGATGATTTATTTTGATGTTGTACCAGTCATACAGTGCTGAGGGAGGGAGGGACCGACGCAAGGAAAACTACAGCTTTTTTGGTTTAACTTTCAAGCCTCAGACCAGCACTGGCCGCCTGTCACCTTAGGAATGGTGGGCTGGTTGCCTGGGCAGCCTCCCTGGGGCAGACGTGTGGGAGCCCCAGACCTGCCCTCTAGGGCAGAACAATGCTTCAGAAACCTTCCAACCCTGGCTGCTTATTCTCATGTTATTCTTGTGTTTGGGGCTGGAAAATGTTCCTATTTAGAAACTGATTCCAGCCTCATGGTTTTAGGGCTTCATCCTTTAAAACTTGCGGAAGGCAGAATAATCACAATGTGTGGGGAGATTTGCTTTATTCAGACACTGTTTTAGTGTCTGCTGTGGGGTATTTTCAGTGCCACCTAAGCGCCTATTTTTCTATTCCCTGAGAGAGTAGTATTTAATAGCAGGTTAGCCCAGTAAATGTCCCTATCTCACACCCCTGTCCTATTTCCCTAAAATACGCTCCAGGGGGCACAGACTCGTGGGATTGCATTGTTTTATGGCTGAGTCGTATTCCCGCATTTACGACACATTGTGTATGAAAACGAGAATGGAAGGAGTCACAGCCACAGGCCTGGTGAGGACTGCACAGCATGGAGATGCTCCTTCTCGTCCCTCTGGAGGCTCGTCCCCTGCGAGAGTGGGACCCTGTGCTGTCAGTAGCGCCAGGACAGCCCATAGCCAGGGGGACTCAGGTCACAGATGGGAAACCTGAGGGTTCAGGGACCCTCAAGGTACCACTCCACCTGGCTAGGACCCAGTCTCTGTTCCCTATGCCCATGTGATGGAGAAGCTTAAAACATTTAATGTTGAGCCCCAAACTGTGAATCTCTGGAAAACCCATACACATGCCCAATGTCAGAAAGTGTATACTTGAAGTATTCACATTTGTGTTATTCCATGCTTTACTTTTATTTAATTTGTATTTCTGAATCCCCTTCCCATGTTTCATGTTTCAAAGCTGCTAATGATTCAGTTTTCTGTCCTAAATGCTGTGAACAAGGCACTTTTAGAAAGGCAGTCCCACACCTTTCTGTCCTGCTTTCCCCAAAACACATTCCAGGTGGCGCACACTCCTGTGATTTCATTCTTTCTGTGGCTGAGCAGTATACCCCTGTATATACACATTTTCTTTATCCATGATTGATGACACTTAGATTAACTATCTTGGCTGCTGTTGGCAGTGCCATGACAATCCTGAGTGCAGGTAATCTCTGATACACTTCTTTTCCTTTGGGTAAATACCCAGTAGTGGAATTACTGAATCATAGGGTAGTTCTCTTTTTAGTTTTTTGAGCAATCTCCATACTCCCTTCCATACCGGTTGTACTAATTTATATTCCTACTAAGTGTGTAGAGTAGGAACTTACTCCACACACTTAGTAAGAAAGTCTGTGATTTTTTCCCTTTAACGACAGCCACTCTGACCAAGATGAGAGAAAGTAGTTTTGATTTGCATCCCCCTGATGACCGGTGACATTGAACGTTTTTCATATACCCGTTGGCTACTTGTGTTTCCTTTTCAGGACAGTTTGGCTATGTCTTTTGTCCATCGTCTACTGGGATTTTTTGTTGTTGTTGAGTTTTGATTCCTTGCATAAGCTGGATATGAGGCCCCTGTCAGATGTATAATTTGCAAATAGTTTCTCCCATTCAACAGCTTGTCTTCTCCACCATGTTGATTGCTTCCTTTGCTGTGGAGAAGCTGTTTAGTTTAATTTAGTCCCATTTATCTATTTTTTAGTTGCTTCTGTTTTTGAGGTGCTGTCCATAAAATTTTTGTCCTGAAGTATATTGTGTTCCTTATGTTTTCTTCTAGTAGTTTTAGTTTCAGGTCTTACATTTAAGTCTTTAATCCATTTCCAGTTGGTTTTTGTATATAGTGGGGGTAGGGGCCCAGTTTCATCTAGGGTGGGGGGATGGTTTAGGGTGTCAAGTGCAATACATTTCTTGTGCATTTTATTTCTATTATTACACTGTAATATATAATGAAATTATTATACAACTCAGGATAATGCAGAATCAGTGGACAAAGGGAAATGGCTATAAATACAGATGAAGCATTGCTTTCCCGCCCACCACTGCCTCCTACTGTGACCTGGTTCCTGTACCAGCCTGAGGCCAGTGGAGTTGGGCTACCCAAAGTTGCACATGTAAACACTGATCTAAGATCTGAACACAGTCCACTCTTCCAACATCACTCTACTTTACTTAAAACATTCACCCTCAGTAGAGGAAAGGGCTCCACCTCCAGCTGGAGCTGGATCCCAAAGTGTAAGGATCCCAAGTCTTACACTTAGTGCTCTGCAAACAGTTCTAAATGGATGCAAGCTTTTGCAATGAGGAAAATGCTTGGTTTCTACCACTGGATATGTTTTAATGCTCCATGCACAAGACTTCCCAAACTTGCTTATGCAAAAGAAACCAAGTTTACTCAAGAAGGAGGTAGAAAGAGTATTCCTTATCCCATCATGAACCACTACCAAGAAAATAGAAATGAATACGTTGTCTAAGTCTATAACATGTAAATGATTCAATAACTAAAAAGGGGAAAAAAGAAAGAAGAGGTTAAGATGTATTTCTAAACTTCATCATTTTAAAATTTAACAAATGCAGTTTAGTTTGTGGTTTTGTGAAGTATACTTTGGGTTAATGATACAATTTACATTCTTTTTATTTTTTTTTTTTAGAGACACAATCTCACTTTGTCACCCTCGATAGAGTGCCATTGAGTCACAGCTCACGGCAACCTCCAGCTCTTGGGCTTAGGCGATTCTCTTGCCTCAGCCCAAGTAGCTGGGACCACAGGCACCCGCCACAACGCCCAGCTATTTTTTGTTGCAGTTTGGCCAGGGCCGGGTTAGAACCCACCACACTCGGTATATCGGGCCGGCACCCTACTCGCTGAGCCACAGGCGCCACCCACAATCTACATCCTTAATGATAACACTTTGCTATAAGAAAACTGGTCATCATCAACACAGCTAACTGTGTCTGAGAGCCCTGGGAAAACATGGGTGACAAGGCTAGATGTCAGATATTACTAAAAGTGAGAACACACAAATTTCTTTTTGTTTCATTTTGAGCAAATCTATAGTAGGCGATCACCTTCCTACACTGACCACCTCCTTAATTTGACCTAATTTTCATATACGGAACATGCATCACAAGTACACATTGGTGTAGGCCTAATTCCTTTTATTGGCCAGTTTATTAGAACCCCTTGGGTGGCCAACTTAACAAAGGTTCCACCATGTAAGTTTGTTACCTTGTCATCAATTTACATCCTCAAAGCAAAAAAACCGGCAGAACTCCTAAAATATCCAGAAACTTTCCACATATTAAATATCACCAAGAGATCAACAAATATTGACACATAATTAATTGCACTTTGCCATATTAATACATTTTGTTAGTGTGTATAGCTTTTCAAAAATGACTACCTTAAAATATTCAAATAAACAATACCCCCACCTACTGGATGAGAGAAAACTGTGTAGCTTATTTCAATTCTGAACAATACCACCATGAATAAGGAATTAAAACTACAATTAAGTTTTTACAATTTTATTCTGTTTTGTACCCTCAAACCCCCGCTCCCAAAGAAGTAACCTACAAAACAGTGCACGCTGCTCCTCATAAAGGAACGAATAGGTAACATATATTACAAAATATTCTTTGGTGTCATGTATAAATATTACTCTGAATCTCATTTGCTGTCATCAATTTCTTCAGGATTTCTGTACTCTGGGGAATATTCTGAGGAAAGAGAAAAAAGTTAAGAATACAGTGAAACCAAGAATTCAGGTAGAGGAAACATACACACCCCAATCCCCACCTCTCGAGACAGCGTCACTGGAACAAGCACTGCCTTCCCTTTCCTCTTCCAAACAAAAAGCCGAGGAGGTAAAATGTCTCAGGGAGTCTTTCCCTCACCTACAACTCTCTGCTGGTGAGACCTGCCTTGGATAGCAGGCTATGCTCTAACCCAGCTCTCTTCCCCTCACCACCACACCGCACTCCTCACTGCTCCCTTCAGACTCCCCACTCTGTGCTCACTGCTTCCCGCCCCATATCTAAGAGTCATCTATCTTTCAAACCTAGTAAAACTGCCACTTTCTCCAGGAAACCATTCCCCCAGTTAGCCTCTAGCCCCCTAAGGTGTCATGCAGCGTGGTGCTCTTTCCACCGTGCCTGCCACTGTGACCACCTCCCAGCCATGGAGATGACTTGGCTCTCGGTGCCCCAGTGCGATCCCATGGGAGGTACTCAAGGTTAGTCCACGCTACTGAACACACATGGACACAAATGACCTCACTCAGAAGGATGGATTTGGCCACTAAGAAAACAGCACTCTGGCTGGGCACCTGTAGCTCAAGGGGCTAAGGCGCCAGCCACATACACCAGGAGCAGGTGGGTTCGAATCCGGCCCAGGCCTGCCAAACAACGACAACTACAACCAAAAAATAGCCGGGTGTTGTGGTGGGCGCTTGTAGTCCCAACTACTTGGGAGGCTGAGACAAGAGAATCGCTTAAGCCCAGGAGCTGGAGGTTTCCGTGAGTTGTGATGCCAGGGTACTCTACCCAGGGCAACAGCTTGAAGCTCTGTCTCAAAAAAGAGAAAAGAAAAAGAAAGCAGCACTCTGCAGAACAGACAACCCACCCTCTCACAAATCATCATCTTCAAGGCAAGAAATGAAAATAGTACAGAAGTTTTTTGAATTTCCCTTTCAAAGGATATTCGTAAAAGCTGAATGTTTCCTTAAACCCTACATGACAGGTGACTTGCCATTCTCAGAACAAGTGCAAAGGTTTATGAAGCACCTAGGCTGAGTGCACTCTGAAAGTGGTGAACCAGACAGCCCAGCTCTGCCTTCACGGCCCTCACCTCCAAATTAAATGGATGAGCCAATCAGCTAGGTACGTAAGCAAACAAAACTAGAGGTGTATACTTACGAAAGACATGCCAAGCATAAAATAACTCACTATGTCACAGAAAGTCTATCCCTGACTCTAGCTAATTTGAAAGATCTCTTGAAGCACACTAAATTCAATAGTTTTAATAGTCTTACTCTTTACCAATTCAACAAATAGTTCTTGAGGGCTTTCTTCTGCATGCCCGGTATTTGGTGAACCTGGGATGCCAAAATAAAAAAACCTGGTCCCTTTTCAAAAGAAGCTGAAAATCTCCTCAAAGTAGTAAAAATGAACTTATGAGACCTATGGAATTAATTAACTCCAACAAAACTTATAGAAGTCTTCTTAATGCTAATGGCCATTCCAGAATAGAACAGGACTGTGTAACAATGTTGTTAAAACCTCTTTCCTTTAAAGAACCAGTCTTTAATCTTTGAGAAAGTAGGGGAGTCCCTCAACTACCTGAAATTCTATGCAAAAACTTTTATGGGCATATTCTAGTTTTTCTAGAAAACAGATATAAACTAAGGACAGAAAACAAGGCTCATCATGTAACTCTCATCTTCACACATCCAGTCCCCTGCAAAATTAGTTATAATTTGATCCATATTATACTCACAAATGCTTTTTCAAAAATTATAACCTTCCAAATTATTTTCATAAACTTTTTTTTTTTTTTAAGAGACAGAGTCTCACTTTATCACCCTCGGTAGAGTGCCGTGGCGTCACAGCTTACAAATAAACAATACCCCCACCTAGTGGATGAGAGAACTGCCAAACTAGGAACCTGTACTTTGTGAAGAAAGGGTCTCTAAATGTCAATTAGGGTTTAAGCTGACACCATTCATTTGCTATTAGGTTCATTAATAAATGAACTCGAACTCCTGGGCTTAGGCAAATTCTCTTGCCTCAGCCTCCCAAGTAGCTGGGACTACAGGCACTGAAAACACCAGGCTATTTTTTTTTTTTTCAGTTTGGCCAGAGCTGTGTTTGAACTCACCACCCTCACTAGGTATATGGGGCTGACAACCTACTTACTGAGCCACAGGCACTGCCCCCAGAAACTTCTTTAACAGTAAAACTACCTGTCCACACAGACTTTTGAGAGTTAAATGCACTGCATTCATCTATTACACAAGAACTTATGGAAGTGTATGTAGAAGAGAGGGTGACAGTCAAATTCAAACTGCCAAACTAGGAACCTGTACTTTGTAAAGAAAGGGTCTGTAAATGTCACTTAGGGTTTAAGTTGACACCATTCATTTGCTATTAGCTTCATTAATAAATCCTCTATTAATAAATGAGTTAAAACCTTACCTTAACCAAACCTTTCAAGCTTCTGGAAGAAAGTATAGGCTTAAAAGCTTCAATGGTAATTAGGTCTAACTTCATCACATCAGTGTAACACAAGTACAGAACCGCAGGGATCTTCCATACTTGGCAGTAACTAAGAACTACAAATACACCACAAAAAAACACTTAAGTTTTCTATTTTATAATTTTTTTAAATTAAATTCCTTTAAATAATAAAGGCTGCTTTTAAAAGCAGTCATCTCTGTTGCCTCTTTTAATAGAGGCATTTATTGCCATCTTGAATAATTACAATGCATAGTTTCCTTCACAGCCAACTTATTTTCCTAATCTCTTGCTTTTGCAAAAATTACATTTATTTTGCATTTCCTGAACATACTGTGGAGATAATTTTAAGTATCTGAAAGATTTAAATTTTACTGACTATAATAAACACAGTAAATAACAAATATATAATGCATAATGTAAAAGATTTAGCTACTTCTCATTCTAGTAAAAACATTCAAGGCAAGAAAAATGTTAATATAACACAGTAAAGTAAATGGCAATCTATATTTTACTTAATGGTAAGATATTAGTGACAGTAAGAACCATCAATATAAAATATTCAAAACTTTCTACTTTGATAAAATATATTTTACTAATTTTTTACCCACCAACATTCTACATCAAACACTGTCTTGCATTGTGAGTTATCAAAGACCAAAAGAAACAGTGTGACTCTAAAGCATACCCAGACATCTGAACTGCTTGTGAGATAACTGTGTCTGAAACTTTTTTTTTATTAAATCATAATTACATTGGTGCAATCATGGAGCACAATGTGCTGACTTCATATACAATCTGAAATATGTTCATTGAACTATTTAATATAGCCTTCATGGCCTTTTAATCACTGTATGAAGACATTTATTTTCTACATTTAGTAATTTTCATTTGTATCCTTTATAAGATGCACCATAAGTGTGATCCCACCAGTCACCCCCCCTCCACCCATCCTTCTCCCCCAACCCTCCCTTGCCCCTTTCCCCATTTCTTATGCTGAAAAACTTTAAATACATTATACTTTCTTTTTTTTTTTTTTTTTTAGACAGAGCTTCAAGCTGTCACCCTGGATAAGAGTGCCATGGCATTACAGCTCACAGCAACCTCTAATTCCTGGGCTCAAGTGAGTCTCTTGCCTCCGCCTCCCACGTAGCTGGGACTACAGATGCCTGCCACAACGCCCAGCCATTTTTTGGTTGCAGCCGTCATTGTTGTTTGGCAGGCCCGGGCTGGATTCGAACCCACCAGCTCAGGTGTACATGGCTGGCGCCTTAGCCCGTTGAGCCACCGGCGCCGAGCCGCCTTCTTCTTTTTTTTTTTAAGAGACAGAATCTTACTTTGTCACCCTTGGTAGAGTGCCATGGTGTCACAGCTCACAGCAACCTCCAACTCCTGGGCTTGGGTGATTCTCTTGCCTCAGCCTCCTGAGTAGCTGGACTACAGGCGCCCACCACAATGCCTGGTAATTTTTTTGTTGCAGTTTGGCTGGGGCTGGGTTTGAACCACCCTACTCACTGAGCCACAGGCACCGCCCAATACACTATACTTCTAATTATTGACATTGAGGAGTACTAGTAATTATACTGGTTATCAATCATCATTAACAAGCTACCAAAAGAGATCAAAAAGATCTCTAACACTGAAAGTAGTAAGGAAAAATAAAGCAATAACAGGACCTAATGTGAATGTCAGGAACTTCAATACCACCTGCTGCGGGAAGATCATGTACGATATTCGGCTGTTCTAGCAGTGAACAGCATACAGGGCTTCTGAAATTCTGGGTTTTTAGGGCTTTCAGGAAAGGAGAAGGAAGGCTGCCAGTAGATTCTGAGGTTTTATAGTCGGTAACATGTCGACATGTGAGAATAGTTATCTGCATGTTCTTCCTTGGACAAGAGCCAAAAACCTAACAAAAAATTGATTTCGAATTAAAAAAGCATACTTTCGTTACAGAATGAAGCCATTTCTCTAGTTACTCATCTAACATCACAGACAATAATATCATGCCCTGCAGGGCTGGGAGAGTAGCAGGGAGAAACAGAACACATCCTTTGCTGCCCTGACCTGGGTATGACCTCAGTCCTGCTTTCGAGTTGGGTGACCTTCCCCAAGTCTGGGAACTAAGGTCAGCACCACCTGCTTCAGGGGTCTGTGACGTAGGGGTGAATGAAATCACAAGAGCACCACAGTGGTGACTACAAGACTATTGTCTAGCGGGAATGAGACACCAGTACACACCCAACATTCATTTCCTTTCCCACCCACCAAAGACACCTGAAAAATAATTCTTATGAAATTCACTTTGTGAGTTACCATAATTGTAGCTAAGTTTCAATCACTCTAGATCTTAATGTCCTCTTCCGTAACTTGAAGAGTCTGGATTTAATGGATTTAAGAACCCTTTTAGCAAAACAAAAAAATCTAAGGTGAAGTAAAAAAAGGCAGCTATTGCAGTAGATTGTTCACTGCGGCTCAATTTACAATTGCCAAGATGTGGAAACAAACTAATGCTCATCAATTCAGGAATGAGTTAACAAACTATGGATATATATATACCATGGAATAGTAGTCAGCTATAAAAAGATGGTGACTTCACATCATTTGTACTGACCTGGATGTAGCTGAAACACATTCTCCTCAGTAAAGTATCACAAGAATGAAAATACAAATATCCAATGTACTCAATACCAATATGAAGCCAGCAGAAGATCTAATCCATGCCCACATAGGACAAAAACTCATTGCACTTCAATTTGGGGGCAGGGGGAATGAAGGAGGGGAGGAAGGAGTGCTCGCTCCCCCTGAATGGGCACCGTAACCACTTTGCTACGGGTACCCAGCACAAGTAGGGGGATATGACACACCTTTGAGAGCAGGACATAGCTACAAGAAAGACTCTACCTAACAAATTCTAATATTGTGATTTGATTGTTGTACCCTCAAATTAACCTGAAAAAAAAGGGCAGTTTTTTTTGTTTTTGAGACAGTCTCACTTTGTGGACCTCAGTAGTGTGCTGCAGTGTCACAGCTCACCGCAGCCTCAAACTCTTGGGCTCAAGCAATTCTCTTGCCTTAGCCTTCCAAGCAGCTGGGACTACAGGCACCCACTACAATGCCCAGATATTTTTCAGAGACAGTCTGGCTCAGGCTGGTCCCAAACCTGAGGGTTTATAGTCCTCAGGCAATCCACCTGCCACAGCCTCCCAGTGCTAGAATTACAGTCGTGCGCCACTCTACCTGGCCCAAGGCAGCTATTTATTTTTTTTCTCTTTTATTTTTGAGACAGAGTCTCACTATATTGCTCTTGGTAGACTGCTGTGGTGTCACAGCTCATAGCAACCTCAAACTCTGGGGCTTAAGCGATTCTCCCGCCTCAGCCTCCCAAGTAGCTGGGACTACAGGTGTCTGCCAGAACACCTGGCTATTTGGAGTTGTCATTGTTTACCATGCCCAGATGGGGCTCAAACCTGGCAGCCTCGGTGTATGTGGCTGGCACTGTAACCACTTTGCTATGGGCTGCCAGCCAAGGCAGCTGTTTTTTAAAGAAAAAGTCATTGCACCTTGTTTGAAAATATTTTATGGAAATATGAAAGTGGCTATTTTCCTTAATATAACAGAGCTAAAGATTTTATATTAAGTACCATAAATGATTTGTAAGACTAATTTCATTATAACACAACTTTGTAAATAAAAACAAAAAAGTTAATCCTATAGGTAATGTTTGTTACCAGGTATATCCTATTTAAGAAATAAAATATTACTCATAAAACCTATTTTCCTGCTCATAAAACTATTAGTCTGAATCCATAATACTTGAGAATTCTGTTAGATTTTGTGTAATTATCAAGATTATGTGGCTGACAACACTGAAACAACAGGGAACCCAGGGAGTACTCATAAAGGAAAAAGTGCTAATTAAAAATTTTGATTTGGCCAGACACAGTGGCTCACACAGACTCAGAAAGAGAAAAACTAGGACATTAAAATAACATGAACAGTACTTCAAATAAAAACTACTCTCAGGCCAGGCACGGTGGCTCATGCCTATAACCCTAGCACTCTAGGGTGCCAAGGCGAGTGGATCGCCTGAGTTCAGGAGTTCCAGACCAACCTGAGCAAGAAAACCTACTAAAAACAGAAAAACTAGCCGGGTGTTGTGGCAGGTACCTATATTCCCAGCTACTTGGGAGGCTAAGGCAAGAGGATTACTTGAGCCCAGGAGTTTGAGGTTACTATGAGCGATGATGCATGGCACTCAACCCCAGGGCAAATGAGTAAGACTATCTCAAAAATTAAACAAAAGAAAAAAAAATTGGTTTGGAAATGCATTAATTTTACCTTTTTTTAAGCCTAGAATATGTGTTCATTCATTCCACAGTACAAACTTTTTTTTTTTTTTTTTTTTTTTTTGTGGAGAAAGAGTCTCACACTATAACCCACGGTGCAATGCCGTGGAGTCACAGCTCACAGCAACCTCCAGCTCCTGGGCTTAAGCGATTCCCCTGCCTCAGCCTCCCAAGTAGCTGGGACCACAGGCGCCCACCACAGCGCCCGGTTAACTTTTGATGCAGTTAGGCCGGGGCTGGGCCCAAACCCGCAGCCCTCGGTATATGGGATCGGCGCCTTACTCGCTGAGCTACAGGCGCTGCCCAGTACAAACATATTTTTAACATAACAATGTTACATAAATTAAAAATACCACAGCAACTTCCAAACCTGAGAGCTGACCCTCTCCCCAGAAAACAAAGGCATACTACAATTACAAGATGGTTCACACATCTTCTTAATGAAATACATTTAATGACTTAGTAAATGTAAGTATGTCAACTTGTTTAAAATGGCACTACAAAATTTCTTATTTGTAATAAATTTTAGTATCTAAAATTTAAGCTCAGATTTAAGCTGAGATGTTGCTAAGAAGCATGTAAAGCCTCAAGGGTCTACTTCATTTAAAAGTAAGATGCAACTGTCAAAATAATGGTTTTTCCCTAAAATTCCTAGTTGATTTAAATTATTCATTCAAATATTTGTTTTCTTGGACCCATACTATGTCCATAATTTCCCCCTGAAATGAAGACTCCATCTAATCATTCCTAATGCTAAGAAAAATGAATGTACTATTCTGGAGCCTGGAGCAAGCAGAACACTTGTTCCCACACCTCCTCTCCCTGTGCACTTGATACCCACATCATTATCACTACAGTTTTCACCCTTGACATTCTGTTTCATGTGGGAAGTTTGTATTTCTTTCCAACAAAATAGTAAAGAGTGGGAAGGAGCCATCTGTGTCTCATACTTCTATGACCTACAATTGTTAGCACAATGCAGATTATACTTGCTAACTTGATCGTACTGAGTTTTCTATTCTTTACATTCTGTAACAAACTCCTATAATATTTTTAAGAAAAAAAAAACAAATTTCTTTCCTACATCAATGTTGGACTACATAAGCAGGCCGCAGTGGCTCATGCCTTCACCCCAGCTCCCTGGGAGGCCGAGGTGGGTGGATTGCTTGAACTAGGGAGTTCAAGACCAGCCTGAACAAGAGCAAGCCCCATCTCTCTCCTAAAAACTGAAAAAGTAGCCAAGCATTGTGGTACATGCCTGTAGTCCCAGTTACTAATGAGGCAGAAGCAGGAGGCTTCTTGAGGCCAGTATTTTGAGGTTGCTATGAGCTATGATGCCACAGCACTCTACCCAAGGTACCAGAGTGAGACTTTCTCTTAAAAAAAAATAAAAATAGGGTGGCGCCTGTGGCTCAAAGGAGTAGGACGCAGGCCCTACATACCGGAGGTCGCGGGTTCTAACCAAGCCCCAGTCAAAAACTGCAAAAAAATAAAAATAAATAAATAAATAAATGTTTGACTCATACGTTTAAGTGAAAGATACCAAGTCTTTAAATAAAAAAATGCCACAAATCCTGTGGTCTGACCATTCACATATTTTCATTTCTCTCTTACCTTTTCGAGCCACTGATACTGTTGATCTTCAGCCACATAACAACTGCATTGACAAAGGAAAACCTGAAAAGAATTCCAAGTTTTTTGTCAAATCAAATAATTTTTTTCTTTCTCCACATGTTCTAAGTCAAATAAATTTTATACATACCCCAAAGTGTCACCATGTATGTATCATATAAATCCTAACATAACACTTTTTAATATAAAGTATGTAATATGCAATACTTATTTACCTGAGTCTGCTACTGGCCTATTTATTTCTCATTAAAATGTAAGAGTCAAGCCACTACTTGGGATTATTATCAGAATAAGGTGCATGTGGACAGAGCAAACAACTGACTTGGCATGTGAGATCCTGAGATATACTATTACTAAAGATACATAAGTGGTGCTTAAATTACTACTTTTCAAACATACAAGTTCTACTTACTGAAGGATTGCATTTTTGATGATAAAACACACAAAAAGCCTCTGCGGGGGACAGATGTGCACTGTCGGTTGTTCTACACCATTCATTCCAGAGTTTAGCACAACCAACTTCTTCCCAGACTCCTGAACTCATAACAAATGATGACAAAAACGCTGTGGAAAAAACATTCACATTCAGTTAGTATTTGGCTCTATAAAGCTGCATTTTCTATTCAATACAAAGTAAGCTCAAGTTATTCTAGTATTTTAGAGACAAAAGTGCCATTCAAAACCCTCTATCATTTTGCAGAAAAAGAAACTGAGGCCCTCAAGAAGTGAAAGGCCACACACCAACGAGAAAATAGTACTAGAGCCAGGAATTGAGAAGACAGGTTTGGAGACAGTTTTTTACTATACTCTCTCACTGTAACACTCTCTATAAAAATTTTTAGGTCAGGGCGGTGCCTGTGGCTCAGTGGGGAGGACAATGGCCCCAAATACCAAGGGTGGCGGGTTCAAACCCAGCCTCAGCCAAAATGCAACAAAAAAAATGCCGGGCGTTGTGGCGGGCAACTATAGTCCCAGCTACTTGGGAGGCTGAGGCAAGAGAATCGCTTGAGCCTAGTGGTGTTCCCCAATGCTCTCTTAAGAACCTGTGACCTCCTAAAAATATAAAGGTGTATGTGTGTATTTGTACATATACATGTTCTAGCTGAACTCTACACTGCTTTAACTTAACCCACCAAGTGATTTAATACATGCAAAGACCTTAAAACATAAGTGCTCGAAAGTATTTTTAGAGTGGCCGGGTGAGGTGAGTTGCCTGAGCTCACAGGTTCGAGACCAGCCTGAGCAAGAGCAAGACCCTGTCTCTAAAACAACAACAACAACAAAAATACCCAGGCACAGTGGTGGGCCCCTATAGTCCCAGATAAACGGGAGGCTGAGACAAGAGAAATGCTTGAGTCCAAGAGTTTGAAGTTGCTGTGGGCTATTATGCCACCACAATATACTAAGGGCTAAAAAAACAAACTTTTATAAAAAAAAAAAAAAAAAAAAAAAAAAAAAATTTAAATTTAATTAAAAAATAAAAAAACAAAGTATTTTTAGAATTCTCATTATGTTCTCAGAGAATTCTATTAACTTGAAAATATTTAAGTAAAGCAGATACTTCAACAAGCTAGGATCAGTTTTCTTCAGTTCTAAGTTCTTGAAGCCAAGAATGTTCTCCTTAAATCTTATTTTTTAGGTTTATTTAAAAGACAGAAGAGGAGCAGGAGTACATTTTACTCAGAAACAAAGTTACTCTATGTAACTTCTTTTTTAGAGTAATAAACACTTAAAATCTTCTATGATGGAAGATAATAATTTCACAATAACTTTTATTCAACAAAATGTCTAGTCTTCTGTGTTTTTACTTACCTACTGCATTACTTCCTATAGCAATTATAAACTTGGAGCAAGAATATTTTTCTAGCAAAGAAACTTCCAAAGATGTATCTGTCTGTCTTCGAAGGAGCTGCACCTCCCTAACACAAGAAACAAGATGAAACTAAAGCAAGTTAAATATAATTAGGATCATATTATGACAAAAGGGTCCTATGTATATGATTCTGTTATAGGTAAAATGTGTACTTATAATTACAATCCTTAAAAAAATGGATTCGGGCAATGATAACAAATAAAACTACTGCATATAAAGTTCATGAAGAACCATAACTAACAGTGGTCAGGCTGTCCACTTGACCCATTTAACATTCCACTGGGCATGAAATACAATAGGAAACAAAGGACCAGTTCAAAGCATTCTTGCCAACACAAAATTGAACATGAATCTGAGCCTACAAAATGAACATTCTATTGCAAGAAATGTAGGTGATGGACACACACATGTTAAATGATACCACAAGGAAGCTATCACATAAATCCAGAGTGGACCAGGGAACAAGAAAGTCTATCAGCAGGGATAAAGGAGGAGGGGGCTGCTTTAAATGAAATGAGTCGTCTAAATGTGAACTGTGGCCCTTGCTGGGATTCTGATTTACACAAACTACTGTAAAATGTCATTTGGGAAAACTAAGAAAGTTTGACCCTGTGCACTAACTATATGATACTGAAAAAACATTATTAATTTTGTTAGGGGGATGATAACAGTATATATAAAAAATGTCTAAATCGCTTGAGATGCATTCTGAAAAATGGAAAGGAGAAAGGCCATCGAGACTAGGGTTCGCTTAGGGCAGCGGAACTCAACCTGTGGATTGTGACCCCTTTGGGGGTCGAACGACCCTTTCACAGGGGTCGTCTAAGACCATCCGGCATATCAGATATTTACATTACGATTCATTATAGTAGCAAAATTACAGTTACAATTATTACGAAAATAATTCTACGGTTGGGGGCCCCCACAACATGAGGAACTGTGTTCAAGGGTCGCGGCATTAGGAAGGATGAGAACCACTGGCTTAGGAGTAGTGAGAGAGGAAACAAATGGCAAAGTCTACTGAATTTACACGACTAGGTGGGCACCAAGGATCTCCCTACTATTCTCTCCCATCCTTTTGTGTTTGAAAATAGTTTTCTTTAAAAAACAAAGTATCCATCTGTTCCTGACACACTTAAGCGTTGGGTGGAGGATGTAAATAAGAGATTTTTAAAGAGAATCGGTGTGTCCAAGAGCGGAACCCACGACACGTGCGAGGCACGACGGCAGCGCTACCAGCCCAGGAAAATCGGCCCAGTGGAAAGCACAGGAAACCAAGACTTGTAAGTACTAACGGGAGCCTCGGAGGTAGAGTCCGTAAACAAATCTGAACCCGCCTCGCCACGACCGCTTCCTCCCACCACCGCACCGCTCCCCAGCAGCCGGCCGCGACGGCGCCGAGCCCCGAGGACCGCGGAGGGCCGGAGCGCACGCGCCTGCCTCGGGTCCGGGGTCCCGCGCAGACCGCGGAGGCCGCCTGGGGACTGGCGCCTGGAAGGCCACGCAGCTTCGTCGGCCGCGGAGCCAACGCGCCCTGTCGCGGCGGGAGGCCGGGGCCGGTCAGGCCCGAGCGCGCAGCCCGCGGCTTCCCGAGTCCGGGCGCCTCACCTCTTCCGTGCCAGCTGTCGCCGGACCTCCCTGTCCTCGGGTGTTTCCTTCTTCCCCTCCTCTTCTTCCTCCTCGTCCTCCGTCCCAGCTCGGCACGGCGCTTTAACCACCTCACCGAAGAACGTGGCCGCCATGGTCTCCCCGTACCCGCCCGCCCCAACCGCGGTGCAGGGCCCGGCGCACGCGCCCGTGCAGAGCCCCGCCCCGCCCCCAGCAGGACACGCCCCCTACACCGCCGGCGCGCGCAGCCACGCACCGCCACGCACCTACCCAGCGCGGTCTCCTGCGGCTGCCGGAACCCGGTGGGGAGAGCCGGACACAGGGCTGTGACTTAGACAGGAGGGAAGCGAGCGAGAGGGAGGGTCTCTTTGTGGCCGCTTGTTCCCGCAGGTCGGAGACCGGAGTTCAGTTACCCAGTCTGGGAGAATTTGGAAAGTGTACACTCCGCGGGCATCGCCTGCCTTCTCTGGGTTTCCCTTTTCCTTCTCTAGGAGTGACGGGGTGAACTTCGCACTTTGGCAGTTCCGAACATCGACGGCCCAAGTAGGTAGCGGCCCTGGGGCACTTTTGAGGCCGACGAGGACGAACGGCTGCACCGAGCGCCCCACGGTCCTGCGCCAGTGTAGGGCCCAGGCGCTTCTTGGGGACAGTGCGGATTGAGGGCAAGAAGAAATACAATGTTTCGTGGTGTTGCTAAGAATGAGACCTTTACTCTGCAATAGGAATTAGTATTTCAGAAGCTGTTGATTGTCAAGTTGATCTAAACATTTTTGTGAGAATGTAAAAATAGTTTGTTAAACTTGGCCATTTATAATACCAAAAAAACCCTTTTAAATAGCCTTTCATTAATAAGTATGTGATTGTTTCTAAATTAGTCTTAAAATGTGCTGGAAGACAAAATTCAAGGAACGCTCTCTCCCAAGCAAGAGAAAATGGGGGAAAAGTGTATCTTAGCTTGACTGAAAATGAAAGTAGCCAGTACTGCAATGACAGTTTCCTAGACTTAGTTGTGATTAAATACATAGCACTTCTTGCATTTGGGAATTTTGTCAGTAGTTTAATAGGTTAAGTACTACTTTGGGATGACAGGGAGCATCTTGGGATTAAAAAAAAAAATCTCAAAGTTGTTAGAAATATGTTCCAAGACGTGGATTAATAAGGAACCACAAAAACATTTGCATGAAATCAGTATTTAGCAATTTCACACATCTATTGCAAAAATAGTTTTAGTTTGGAAGCAAAATTTGAATATTTAAGAACGATTTAAGACCAAATTGTGAGCTAGTAAGAGCTTAGGAAACTTTGAGTATCCTTAGTGAATATATATGTGTGTGTGTTTTGTTTTGTTTTTTTTGTAGAGACAATCTTACTTTATCGCCCTTGGTAGTGCCGTGGCGTCACACAGCTCACAGCAACCTCCAACTCCTGGGCTTAGGCGATTCTCTTGCCCCAGCCTCCGAGTAGCTGGGACTACAGGTGCCCGCCACAACGCCTGGCACGGGGCCAATGCCCTACCCACTGAGCCACAGGCACTGCCCGGATTAACAATATATTTTAAAACTACATTAGGACTCCTGGGTTAACTGGTCTAATATAATGACTAAATTGCAAAATAAAGTTGTTCGGGCACCACTTGTCTTAGTCCTTTAGTTAAATAATTTGTCATTTTTACCAGGAAGACCTTCGATTTGATTTCACAATTCCATTATGAAGAAATATTTTCTGCAAAGTTGATTAGAATTATGCAAATAGTAGGTAATGGTAATACATTTGGCCATGACTTTAAATTTTGCATACATTTGGGACAGAACAGTTTCACAAGAAATGTTAAATTTTAAACAAATGCTTATTGCATGCAGTTACAATAAATTTAGGCCAAGCACTTTGGGGGGTGGGCAAATATATGTTCAAATTAAATACTACGCCAGAAAAGGGATTCCATCGTGAAAGACAAAATACAATCTCAAATAGTAACAGAAATTAACCCCGCTACAGTAAATTATAAATTCAAAGATTAAACTGTTTCATTACACTGACATTACTAAAAAAATTCCCATAAAATAGGCTTCACTGACACTTAAATATTTTTGCTTTATAGTATTTGTTGACATAATATACCCAACAAATTAATATTCTAAATTAAGTATAAATTTAGGACTGAAAATAAGTTTAAGCATTTCATGGAACTCAAAAATCAAACCCCATGCACCTGTAATTGCAGTTTATTAGGAATTCTTCCCTTTCTCACCTGTACTAGTTAACACAAGATACTGGGGAACAGTATTTCAGATGAAAATATACTACAAAAAGAGCAAAGGGCATAGACTCTGTAGATTAGAATATTCTGGCTTATGCATTTAAAAAATCCCACAAAAATAAAGCCTTTTTTTAAACAAACATGCAAGCGCACACAAATTTCTCAAAATTCTCAAGTAATCTAGACACTTGGTCCATCTGTATAACCAAAAAATATGCATTAAATGTAATAAAAAAGGAATAGAAACTTCTAGGTTTCTAGTTTACTTTTTCAGATTTATACATGCAAATCATATATTAGTATTCACAGGTTTTTTAAAATGGGAAAACTTCTATTTTTTTCCAGTAACGTTACTATGTCATATTTGACAGTACATTCATTTAATCTGATAATCTTAATTTCAACAAATACCTACTGGTAACAAATTAAATCCCACTGCAAATAAATTCTTTATTGTACCATGACCAGATCTTCTAATCCTAGCAAAGGCCACAATGAAATTAGCCAAACATGCTGCCATTAAAGTTTGTTGGGATGAGACTGCAATAAATGCCCAAAGTGTTCAAGTTCTGACTTTTAAGGTGCTGCAGAGAAACAAGAAATAAGATTTCACTGTATCATCTAAAAATATGACTGTTTTGATCTTAAGCTATACTTTCTATTTTCTAACTGATTAATAAGACTTGCCTCTTAATGAGGCACGTTTTGGCATCTGTAAGTGCTGCTACATTAAATAAGAAAAAGCTGTCACATTCATAGCTTTCATAGAAAAATATATATTCCCTGAATTAGTCATATCAAGTGGTCATCATTCAGTATGAATTCCAGTATTATAAATAAAGATATTAATGGACTTTCTAATTGCCTATTTCCAACATTCTATACTTCAGAACTCAAAAATCAACTTCCCCAGCTTTGAATCCCCTGGTCCTTATAGTTTAAATTATTTTAGACCTTTGGGATATGAATGAATTATAGGGATTGGATCTGGGATAAGTTTTTGCTTCACTCAAAAAATAAGTTCACCACACTTCCTTTGGAAATGTGCCTAATTCCTCCTGCCCTGATTTCAGTAATGACACCAAGTCACAATGGTAAATTTTTATACTCTAATGGGAAACCCTTAAAATTAGTATCAGGTTGAGATTTTGAAGTTTTTTCAGTCTTTTGACATTTTTCCTACCTACTCTGTACACCTCCCATTGTTTTCTTCCTCTAAGGAACCAAGTGATTTCAAGGCCCTTGCTTTCTGGAAAGGAATAGAGATGTTACAGCAAGCCATGTGTCTTTCCAACTCTCCAACTGCAAGCTCCATGATCTTTTCCCTCCTCCGAATTCCCTGGAGAGCAGTCTGCAGCAGAACTGACTGAAAGAAGCCTCCCTCCCACTTTTACCCACTGGATTATGGCTTTTAGAAAATTCCTCAAAAGATGCCAATAAGGGATTGACTTTAGAGCTAGGAGCAGAATGCAACTGCCAGTTTACTTGTGGCCCGATTGTTTTCAGATACCACTTCTACATTCCAAATTTATCTGGTATCATTCCCCTTTATAAACATTCAGTAATCTTTTCTTAGCCACAGCAGAAGCATTTCGATGGGGCCTTTTTCTGCTACTCTTCCTAGTCCAGACATTTTCTGGTCCTGAAATTGTTTCTTTTAGATTACTCATTATCTTTATTTTATTTGCAGCAACAGGAGCACATCTGCAGGAAACTTTCTCAGGTACCATTTTTGCTTTCAGAGTTTCACTAGGCATTTGCACTGCATCCTTCTGATTATGCATACATGTTCTCATTTTTGTATTGGGTTCTCTGTCTTTAGGAACAGATTCTGAAAAATGAGTGAAAGTTCGTGTAAATGCAAAAATCTTGTAACACAAGATTTTACTACTACTTACATTCTCAACAATGCTCATGTCCTAAACAATTTTAAAACATTGCTAAAATTTAAAAACAAATGATAACACTAAAGCTTTCTGACACTGATTATCAATTTACAATTTCTTACCTACAATCTCTAAGGATAACTGTCGCTTAAAAGAGCTGCAGACTTGTAAGAATGGGGTTAAAAATTCCTTCATCATGAAGCCACTCATCTAAAATCACTTTAAAATCCAGTTTTCAAAATAAAACCACATTCACTTTACCTTTTCGATATCATTTCTAATCCTCCTTGTTAAATAACTTTAAAATACTCAATTCTGAAATAATTTTAGAAACTAAACACAAAGAAAAGGCAATCGTGACTACGATGACACAACATCAGATATGGCTTCAGAAGATCCTTAAGGTTTTAATCAAAGACCAGTCTTTCCTTTAGTGCAGAAATTATTAAATTGG
Organism: Arctocebus calabarensis; assembly: GCA_963573935.1. Taxonomy (NCBI): domain Eukaryota; kingdom Metazoa; phylum Chordata; class Mammalia; order Primates; family Lorisidae; genus Arctocebus; species Arctocebus calabarensis. The sequence continues at coordinate 26,987 of CAUYON010070489.1, read as the reverse complement.
TCATTAGACAAAAAGAATTTGTACACTAATTTTATGTAACTGAAATGTGACTTTAATCCTATAATTTTTCAAATATTTGAGTATTTTTTTATAACCGTTACTATGATCTTAGTTTCATTGTTATTCAAGTATTTTCTGACCGAGTTACATGCCACACACAGGATTAGGATAAATATTCTAAAAGTAATTACACCCAAATTTAGAGTGCTGACAATATGCACTGGAAACCTAGCCTTAGCCTAGCCTAAGGGATCAAGGAAGGCTTCCCTGGAGGAAGTGTTATTTTAGAACTAAAAATTGCGAGGATTTACCAGCCAAAGGGCAGGGGACAAAGCCTCAGAGAAGTCGAGTCCTTCACACAGACTAAGGCAGTTTCCAAAGGGTGGCTTGCAATCATGGGGCGTTGTGCAGGGGAACTACATGGTGCCAGACCTCCCACTCCACGTTTACCAATCATGGAAGAACTCAAATATTTTTATTTTCAGCAAAGTCTTAAAGTTAGATTTTCAAATTTCAAACATCTAATTAGTACTCTCTCAGTACAGAAGTAGCCTTTTCTTGTATGCATTTGAAGTTTACTAGCCCCTGAACTTTAGGTCTTAACTTGTTGACAAGCTAGTCTTGCAGCCCTGGAGAGCCAATTAACTCACCTTGAAGATACACAATAGTCTTGACAGAAGCAGGTAAGACTGCATCTGGAGTTTCCAGGCATGTTTCAGCCAAGATAGGCTGCAAATCACTAAAGTAACCACAATTGAGGTCTTGCATCTATATTAGATGTATGAAAACTCCATAGTACTCTTTTCTTTACTATTAAGTACTAGAAAATGTGGGCTTTTGGGTCAGGTACTATCAAGAACTCTGATATTCTGCAGCAATGAAACTACCAACTACCGACCAGCTTAGTTTTTTTCTTTTACAGAAGTGTTTACCTTTCTGTTACCAAGCTGATTAAAAGTCAAACAAGTGCAACTAAAAACTAAACTGCTTTCCATGGGCACATTCATAGAGATAGAATGACGAGGAACCCTATACCCTCACAATGAAAGCCCTTCTGATTTTCTTAGTCTGTAAAATTAAGCTTTAAGAACCAGAAAAGCTCCCCCCAAAACAGGTTAAGAAATACTATGTTCAGAGCAGTCACATCACACACACTAGTCCTTTTTGCCAATTATGTGATTCAGTAAAGTTTTCCAGTAAAGTTCTAGGCACACCCATGTTTTGTTTTAAATGCATGTTACCAGGCTGAGATGTTCATCATTACTTCCATGTCCTCCTTACCTCCTTTGGGTAGGCTCTGTGGGAGAAGAGCCACTGTTAAATTACAGTGTTTAACCACTTCAAAGGCTTTTCTTCTTAGCAATTTTAAAATTAGGAACTAGTACCTCCAACAAATCAACTCTTACAGCCAAATGAATCTTTTAACATATGGATCAATGTGAAGCAGACACTAGCATATAAATTAATATACTACAAAAGGTAAATAAAAATTCCTAAATATATGTAACAAAATTAAGGTAAATTTGTACTTTATAGCAGGATGAGAATAAACTGTTACTATCTATACCCATCTGCATGTTGAAAAAAACAGCCAATTTATTCCCAACATATCTGCCCAACAGAATAATACAAATAAAATAACTATCTCAACTAGACATTTGTAGTAAAATTACTTAAGTTGTAGCAGTTATAGAAATATCTATGCTGACAAGCCAGTAAATACTAATTATAAGACACTTTAATAAATATTTATAATCCAGAATAAAGGAAAAATTAAGATTCTGAAGGAAAAAAACTAAAATTAGGTTTTAAAAAATACTTTTAAGGGAAATTTGAACTTCAAATAAAGAACTATGCCCAGAGGGGAAAATTGACAATTTTGTATATAGCAACTCCAACCTGATAAAGCTGTGTCTAAGTCTTGGACAATGAAACAGTAATTTTATAGAATAAACAATCTGAGCAAAGACAGAAAAGTGACTGTAGGGAATTAATACAAATACCTATTTTTAAGTCAGTGTTAATTTTATTACTGAAAACTTAGGGAGTTATAAAGTGCTTTATTCTCGTTGAGAAAAATAGTTTTTAGAAATATATACAGGATAATCTAGAGTTAGAAACTGAATATATTAGGGTACAAGCTTAAGAACTTTGGAGGATGCTGCTCTAATACATCTGTGACAGTATCATTTAATACTAAGTAAAATCCCACAAATCTTTAGGTCCCCCAATGATGATATATCAGTTACATGCGCTGGGAAAATCACTGAGTGCCTGAAGCACTGCCGCCTTCCTGTAAATGATCCCCGATTGGGGTCTGGTAAAAACACACAAAGTAGGGGAAGGATTTCCATCTGGGGTAGCACTCGATGACAATCTACCTGGATGGCCACTTTAAACTGTAACACAGATATCTGTGTTCTAAAAATCATCTGTGGTGAATAGAAGCTTAGATAGAGACAGGACAATTCTGATTCTAAACATTAATCTCTAGTTTCTACATTTTAAGGATTATTCATATTCGTTATGGTATTTCATCATATAAAACTCCTAAGTCCAAAAACTTCATTATCATTACTGTAGAAGCATTAAAATTTTTAAATCTGTTATTTGTTAAATTGAAGCATTTAAACAAAATTGAGTATGATAAAATGTCTAGCTAAAAATTAAAATATATTAGCCTATTTCATACACTCTTCTGAAGTCCTGACATTAGTGATTGCTGTTGTTGATGGATAAATCAAATCCACATAGCTGGAAATGATGACCTCCCTTGAGCAAGTCCTTTATCAGACCTGGTCCAGAGATGTCCTTTCTTCTTTGTCTGCCCTTCATTGTAAGCAACGACCCCAGAACTCAGAATGCAAATAGCATTTATCAATGATCTTCATCCTCCCACAGCATACATTTCCAAAAGGATCCCATAAACTGAAATATCTTTAGAGAATGGCCATAGAATAAAATGGTTTCTGTTAACTCAGCGTAAAACACTTTTCTATTTTCCAGAAGCTAATAACATTGGAGTCTTAACTTCCATGGCAGCATCAAGTCAAAAACCCATCAGAAATAATTCAGTAGTAAACTGGAATTGTTCTTCATTTGTTTAGTTAACTATTCTTAAGGTTTAATTTACTTAATTATGGCACTGACAATTTGTTTTGAAACGACACCCAATCTAGTTCATCACAATAGTTTTCTCTCATCCCTAGAAAATAATTGGTAAATCATTCCTACAATTCTCAAAAGAGTTGATGGCTATTGCCAATTTTATACAAATCTAATAGAAAATTTACGAAGTATGAATTCGAAGACCTATGCTTACCGGCTCAATTAACTTTTTCCAAGAGATCCCAGAGCATTTCACACTAAATATAGGTAGAATAAAGTAACAGAAGTAAATACTGGGTTTTCAATCTACCTTATTACCATAAAGCAAAGAGACAGGGTCACACTCTAGTGAAAAATCCCTTTTCAAGCAATCTCACTTCAGTTCCTCCCAGCTCATATTTACACCTTGCCTCTATTTTGCCTTCAGAAGAAGAAATTACCAGTAGGGAACCAGCTAGGATAAGAGGTAAAGATGAGTTGCAAGGGAGACTGCCTGCCTAGGAGAGACTTTATGACAAACCAGCTAGAGTATTTGGTTTAGAGTGGTTTTTTTAAAAAGTCTTTTGGTAGCCAGGTGCTGTGGCAGGCGCCTGTAGTCCCAGCTACTCGGGAGGCTGAGGCAAGAGAATCGCCTAAGCCCAAGAGCTGGATACTCTGTCTCTATAAAAAAAAAAAAAAAAAAAGTCTTTTGCTATTTAAGATGACAGTGCTAAATTTTTTATACTCTACCATTTTAGTTACTAATTGACTAAAAACAGGTTCCTAGATAAATGAATTAATGTAGGACATTAAAAGATTTTATGCTAGAGTAGAAAAGTAAAGATTTGCTTTTCTGACAGGCTCCTGTGCTGACATGGTTTAAATTTTATAGGTGAACTGAATGTGAAATGCAGTCTAAGGACTTACACTTAGAAATTTAAGTTCAAAATATATAAAAATTAAGAGTCTTTTAACTTTTAACTACTTTTCAAATAGGTAATTTCTAAATTATTTACTTTGTGGAAGACAGGGTTAAGCTGCTATTGTCCATACATTGTCTAAGAGATCTCTCATTTCAATTAGCTCAGTTAGATTGCCTCTGCTCTTTGGTAGTTCCAATTCCCATTTATGAGTTTTAATACATGTTAGCACTTACCTTAAAATTGGCATAAGAACTAAAATGTTGACCAGAACACATGCTCTGGCATAGATAATGACATTCAACAAAACAACCCTGCCATACTTGAGAGACAAATGTGCAGTCCATTTATTTATATGGTGCCTTCAGATGTGAACCTTTGTGACTCCATCCTCCCTCCATCAAATCTAAAGAGGCAACCTTGAGCACATACGAATTAAGAATCTTGATATTTTTCTACCTATTTAACAATGTATTAGGAATAAGCTTGGCTGATTAGTAAAAATCTCTTTAACCATCACCAGGCAACATTTGTTAAAAGCTTTAAAAACTTCTTCAAAGGCAGAAGGCAGCCCTCAGCATGACATTCTTTACCCTTCAACCCTTTAATTCACCATTGAACTACAATAGGATTATCATTTACTAATCTAGTTGGATTCTAATTTTTTTCCACAATGCTTCACTTTCTCCCAAGCTTTGACGAATTTATTTGGTTTAGTCCTTATGTTCCCAAATACTACATAGGATAAAAGACACTCTCAAACCGTTAAGCTGCAAATTTCCTAGAGTTTGTTTGCGTATTCTCTGATATCCACAGCAGAAGTTCAGAGGTATAACTTCAGAAATAACTAACATGGGAAGGGATCTTCTATGATGTTCTGTTCCATCACCATACTAGCATTATTGAGCTATTATTTCCCTATATTGTAAGAAAACTACAGTGTTTTGTGATAACTGCAAGATAGCTGATAAAGTAAATATTCTGACTCACTGATGAAAAGAATGGAGCTGGCTATTTATTTCCACTATCAAAGGCCAAAAGCAAAAGGACCTTTTCCTTGTCACTTAAATGTTACTTGAAAAGTAAATACATTGGCACCTTTAACAATGTTCTTGCATTCTGATATACAAACCTCTAGGAGTTTTTTTTCCAATTGACCTAATCAAAGTCAAGTTGTACTGACAGATTAGAATTCTTCCAATTTAATTTTTAGTACCATATATTGAGCTCAATAAACTGTGTTCTGAATATTCTAAAGAGCAAAGTCTAGAAGAGACATGTAATGTAGTACACACCCAGTATTAGAATTTTCACTGAAGAGGTCATTAATGAGTGCATGGAACTTAGTCGTGCATCTGATTCTTAATTTTTGAACAGTAATAATATGTTATTTTGATTGGTTTGTTTTATATCCCTTTTTTGCATTGGTACTTTCAGGTTTTGAAATGCCTTTTCTTAAAACTTAAGTTCTTTCCCTCTAGTTTCTTATAAAACTGATTCCTTTTTAGGTACAACTTTCTACTGTTTAGAAGAAATCTTTCTGTTATAACTTTACAAGGATTACTAAATTGAAAAATGACTCAACCCAAGATTTTTCGCTAAAAGAGGGGAGGTGGGGGACAATGACCACCCTAGAAATTACCTGAACTTGGGATACACTTTTCTTTTTATTCATAAGTTATCTCACATTGTAAGTACACCCTTTTAAAGTAAGGTCATGAAGAAAATGTTTTTCAAACCCCATCTTTTAAATGTTTGCAATCTTTCTTCCTTAATATGTTTAGTAAAACTAATCTTTCAAAGGAGCAAAAGTCAAATCTGAATACTTCAAAACCTTTTCTTGGAATTCATAAATGAATAAATTCATAAGACTTTGGACATAAATAACTACTACAGGAAACAAAAAGTAAAAACTGCTTTTTCATATACACCATTAAGTTGAACTTCAAGTGCAAAGGAAAGCTATAGCACTGGTATCTGGATCAGTTCACATTCAATTTATAACCTTTTGTCTTTTTCTCAAGAAAAATACAAGCTGATCCTAAACATTACTGTATATCTCTGTGCATTAAATCTCTGTGCACTTTGCACAAAGTAGAAGAAAGTCAAACATGTTCTAGTGCTCACTGTAAACATTGTCAACTATTAATGATTTATCAATTTTCCTTAAAGGTACTTAGGAGTGTCACATATTCAAAATTAACTTTAGGCATAAGCACCATAACCAAAAAAAAAAAAAAAAGAACCATAAAAAATGTCTCCATATCCCTTAGTTTTATTCCAGAACTCGAGAAACTACCATTGTCAGTAATGCTGTCAGTCACCAGGCCCAGTCTTGCTTTTTCTGATGAAACCAAATCTGATTCAGCCAAAAGACAACTTCTATAGACAAGGATCTTAACCCATTTGGACTAAAAGAAAAATTAATAAATGGTTGAGCAATCAATGACCAGTTAATTCAATCCAAAGAATGAGAACAGTTCTATTAATAAAATCTAACCTATCAAAGTTATTAGTTTACCAAAGCTTTACGTACTTACAAATGTATTTCGTGTTTATTTATGGATTTTTTGGTATTTTTTTGCAGATGATAGTAAACATGGAGTTGATAACCCTGAGAACAAATTATAAAACAAATAAGCTTAAGAAGAATTTATATAAATTAATGGATCTGACGTCTATCACCAGTTCTTAAAATTAGGGACGTAAAAGGCATCTGTTAATTCTTCAGGTAAGTGGTAGAGGAAACATTTATCATGAATTAATCTGTCTACCAGATGCTTAACACAAGCTTTAAGAAAATCGTAATAGTTCTGAAGTGTTGACTGCTCTTTAAGCCACCACATGAGAGATAGGTAATGTCCAAAAATGTCCCTTTCCCTTATATCAGAGCAGAAAGAAAAAGTACCTCCTACTATGTTGAATAGAAAAGATAACTAAAAGGTAGGAACACTTAACAACACTAATAGTGATACCAGAGTCTAACACTTTTCCTTATCTGCCACCTCAAGGATTCATAGGAGAAATGGGTTAATTTTGTCTGAAACCAAACACAATTAGGGCCAATAAATAACTTAAAGGCAGGAGTACTGGAATATACTCCTTACCTACTAAACATGTAAACCATTTGAATCAAGTCTATCTTCAGGCACAAACAAGCTAGGAATGGCCACCTACACTGGAGTAGCGTAACCTATCAAGTATTTGGCTAGAAAATAAATATAAATATTTGATGATGTAATAAAGTTTCACTTTAAATGGATCCCCAATTACTTTCCCACAAAAACATGACAGTTTCTTATATTTAGAATAGAGGTCACTATTAAAGATACACTTCAGATGCCCCAGCAAAAAATGCTTAGGATTGCACACGGCAGCAGTAGACTTTTAAAAGAGATAGAGAATGACATTTAACTATCTTCCTACTTAGGTAGAATCTGCAATTGCACTCCGTAACAAAACACAACTCTACAATTTCAACACAGATGGGTGAATCTACATATTAACACAAATATTCTTTTAGCCCTCTATTGAAGAACACACTTTCCCTAAATCTAAGGCACACAAACTCCTCTATTTCACAGAGTAAGATTATGGAAGGGCAAGATTTTGGAAACCAGGAGATCTTGGACAAAAGAAAAATTATATAGCATTTTGTTAGTGCACAATTAAAAAGAAAATTTTTTGACTATGCTTTAGCCTTAAAGTTTTAAAATATGCAAATAAAATGTTAAAAATAATTTACTTTATAAGTTCAAGTTTGTAAAATAAAATTATGTTGTTCTTAAAAAGAAAGAGAAAGGCCCAAACAACATTTGAAAAGAAAATTGGAAACCATTTCAATGACAATGACCAAATCTGGTATAATGCATTCTACTCAAGTGGCCAGGGAAAGGGGAAAAAAAGTGGTAGGTACCTTGTCTACTAATCATGGTTATACCTTCCATGATTATAATATCAGTATGCACATAACATTTATGAAGAATCTGTAAACATAGGTTGTGAAATTGTTATACTACTATAGGACAGGGGTTAGAAACTACCACCTCTTGACAAATTCCAAAAATAATTGCATGACACTTGCTACCATGAAAAGTAATGCTCATTGGTTTTGCTAACCAGGATGTCTAGTGTTTTAACATATTCAAACTCTTGCTATATGTAGTCAAATACTGTCAAAATACATCTGCCCCCAAAATGAAGCATATTTTGGCACCTGTGCTGAATGCTGCTTCAAAGACCAGCAAGTGCAAATAAAAATAACAGTCATGATTTAGTCACATTCATAACTTTTCATAGAAAAATATAAATATTATATATTCCCTGAATTGTAAGACAAAAAAATAATTTCAACAGTCAGTTTTCACCATAAATCCCAGTCCACTTCCTCTTAAATGAACCGGCTTTCCCTCAAGGTCATAAGGTGCAATCTAACACATTTTCCAAGCTTCTATCATCATCCCCATCATGGTATCTCACAGTCCTTCTACCCTGATTTCTTGTTTTAATTTTTGAACGTCGAAGAACTCTTTTAGATTTTGCATAGTCCAAATCCTCCCAGTCATTATCATCCACATTTAACCTAGGACGTTTGCTTTGTCTTTGACGTCTCACAGTTTTAGATATGTTAGCTGTAAAAGTTTTACCTTTTCTAACCACTTTTGCTTTTCCTTTTGTTTTTCTCCTTTTGGCTTTTGTATTATCAGTACAGTCAATATCTGATTCGGTAACAGATCCCAAATCTGATGATTTGGGACTAGTGTCAGGTCCAACCTTTGAACTTTCAGTTGTTTCAGAAATCTTCACATTTTCCAATTCAGGGTGCAGTTTCTTCCTTTTTATTTCTGTCTCTGCTGCTTCCTGGGAATCATGAATCACTTTTGTCTTACTGAAGGGAGCCTTTCCATAGGTCCTGAGTCTTCTGCCATTCCACCTGCGTAGCCCGTAATTCAGCTCCTCTTCGAAGTTATTCTCTGCACTAGCTTTTTGAGTCAAAGTTGACTCAGAAGAAAATTTTTTACCAATCTCACTCCCTGGAGTATGGCTTTTTGAATCTTCCTCTGAAGACCCAAAAGAGGAATTCTTCCTTTTAGACGGTGCAGTTGTCTTGTGACTGTTGGTATGCCTGTACTTGTGCTCTGAATTCAACACACCTTCAGAGCTCAAGTCTCCAGGTAAGGATAGAACAGTATTGTTTGTACTACCTTCTGCATCAGATTCAGCTGGCTTACCCTCACAGGCATTCTGTTCATTTGGCACTTCACAGTTCACATCTCCCTCATAATCACTCAGTATCTTTTTAGCTGTGGCAGAAGCAAAACGGATGGGGTTTTTCCTTCTGTTTTTGCTTCTAGTGCATATGTTTTCTAGACTGACATCTTCTACGTCATCTGTAAGCTTCATCTTACTGGCAGCTCTAGTTGCACATCTCCTAGTAATCCTCAGGACACCTCTTTTAGCATTTGATGATTTCTTTGCCACCTTTGAAATGCTGTCTGAGTCACTGGAACAGACCCTTTTCCTGGAAACTTTTCTGCTTTGTCCACTGTCTTGTGAAGTAAAATCTAAAAATTAAAGAGTATATCTTATTTTAATCTTTAATAAAAGAGTAAGTCTAAAAGAATCAAATGTTTAATATTTGGAACAACTTAAAACCAGAAATCTTAATACTGGGAGGAGGGGTTATAGTGAATGGGATAGCCACATCTTTTTTTTTTTTTGAGACTGAGTCTCAAGCTGTCACCCTGGGTAGAGTGCCCTGGCATCATAGGTCACAGAAACCTCCAACTCTTGGACTCAAGTGATCCTCTTGCCTCAGTTTTTCTATTTTTAGTAGTGTCAGGGTCTTGCTTTTTGCTCAGGCTGGTCTTGAATTTGTGAGCTCAAGCAATCCACCCGCCTTGGCCTCCCAGAGTGCTAGGATTACTGGCGTGGGCCACCGTGCCCCGCCTGGTCCATGTATCTTAATGTAGTCATGTGTTGCTTAACAAGGAGATCTGTTCTGAGAAATGCATCATTAAGTGATTTCATCTTCCACAAGAATCAGAGTATACTCACACAACCTACTATGCTTATAGGCTGTACCTAGGCTATATGGTATAACCTACTGCTCCTAGGCTACAAACCAGCTTGGCACATAACTCTACTGAATACTGTAAGCAACTGTGATACAGTGGTAGCAGTGTAACTAAACATAGGGAAGGTGATGCCCTGCACTATGACTCTCTGACAGCTACATCAATAGGCAATAGGAATTTTTCAGCTCTGTTATCATTGTATGCACATGACTATACTTTAAAACAGTAGCTTTTTCATCTCAGCACTATTCACAAGAATACCACATTCCTGTCAATAACATCTCATGTCCTGGACAGCTGTTTATGTTGATTGACATGAATATAAACTAAACTGTTTACCACCGCACTAACATATGGAAATCAATCATTTAACACTCAGCCTCCTTAAAACTCTCCATAACTCCACAAATTCCAGTCACACAACAACTTTTTATCTTAGCTTTTGTATTTTTCAATCAATACCCATTTCAATCAATAAATGGGGACTGATTGAAAAATACAGGGTACAATCTTAATTCAACAAAATACTTCACCATTCTGTCTTCCAATTGTTATCTATAAAATGGACAAAGATAATAGTACCTAACTCAGAAAAAGTTATGAACACTAAACTGAAATGTAAACCATTTACAAAAGATTCCTGATAAAGAGAAAAAGCTCAGTAATGGTTCTGTTAGCTGCTGCTATTTTTATTACTTACCACACTCATTTTAAGCAGTCTTAACCTTTCTTTCCTCTTCTCAAGCTGTCAACACCACAGGTTATATGTTTATCTCACTTTTCTCAAGCCCATATCCAGTACAATACCCCCATTACCAATACAAAAATTAAAATCTTTAGTGGAAATAATTGTTAAGATCATGATTGCCTATTTGGTGAATAAAGTATAAAGTATACTCAATAAACAGTTATGCATACACATAAAAATAGAAGGGACGGGCCCCTGTGTGGTAGCTCACATTTGTAATCCTAGGACTGTAGGAGGCTGAGGCATGAGGATTCCTTGAGCTCAAGAGTTCGAGACCAGCACGAGCAACAGTGCTACACTATCGCTATTAAAAATAAGAACATTTGATTGGGTGCTGTGGTTCATGCCTATAATCCTAGCACTCTGAGAGGCTGAGCTGGGAGGATTGGTTGAGCTTGGGAGTTTAAAACCAGCCTAAGCAAAGTGAGACTGCACCTATCCTACAAAACAGAAAAATAATCCAGGTATAGTGGTACATGTCTATAGTTCCAGCTACTAGGGAGGAGGAGAACTGCTTGACCCCAGGAGTTTGAGGTTGCTGTGAGCTAGGCCGAGGCCTTGGCATACTGGTCTAGGTCACAGAGCAAGACTCTGAATCAAAAAAAAAAAAAAAATTAAAAAACAAAACATATGGTCAGCACCTGTGGCTCAAAGGAGTAAGGTGCCAGTCCCATATGCTGGAGGTGGCAGGTTCAAGCCCAGCCCCGGCCAAAAACTGCAAAATAAATAAATAAATAAATAAATAATAATAATAATAAAATAAAATAAACACACATGGTTGGCGCCGTGGTCCTACCTACTCAGAAGACTAAAGCAGGAGGATTGCTTGAACCCAGAACAGGAGTTCGAGGCTGCTGGAAGCTAGGCTGATGCCACATTACTACAGTTTGAGCAATAGAGTGAGACTGTCTCCCCCTATCCTCCCCCCAAAATAAAAGATGAACAGGAAAAGCTAATAGGGAATGCATGGGGCAAAGAGACAGCTAGCAAAGGGAAATTTAAAGGGAATGAAACAATGTTTGAAATGGGGATAAAAGCACAGTGAGATTAAATCAGTGAACCAAGGTTAATGTTTTAAATTACCTTTCATAAAATTATTTGGTTTTTCTTTTGTTTTGTCATCATCTGAATCTAAATCAGCCTCAGATACATGATCTGATAAACACTGGGACACAGCACTAGGTTCACACTTTAGATTTCCTAGAATTGGGTTCACTTCCATTTTATGACATCTGCCATCTTCTTTATCTTGTTCTTCAGATTCAGAATCTTCTGAATCACTCAAGATCTTCGTTTTTTTAAAGAAATTGGCATTGTTGTGAACTGTATTGTATTTTCTACCACTGTATTTTCCTGGTTCAGAATCTGCTTCCTCTGAAATACCTTCTGCCTGAAGTTTCTGCCCAGATGTTGATGGGCCAGCAGTCCTGTTATGCCCATTATCTGAATTGTGACTTTTAGATTCTTCTTCAGAAGAATCTATTTTTAGAAATTTTGTTTTAGAAGTTGCTGGAGCATGGGACTTATAACCATTAGCATGCCAATTTTTCCGGGCTACCCGCAAATCAGTTTCTGACTCTGAATCTCCATTTTCGGATTCATTGACAATATTCAGGGTAGCATAAGAATTGGATACTGGCGATGACTGATGTTGGTCTTTTAGTTCCTCTTCTTCAATTTCTGACTTTAAGCTCTGATCGTCTTCAGAATTATGTAATAACTTTTTTCTAGCTACAGCAGAAGCATTGCGGTGAGGCAGCTTCCGTCCAGAGCAGACACTTTCAGAACTAGAATTCTCTTCTACATCGCTCATTAGCTTTATCTTACTGGCAGCCACAGCAGCACACCTGCGCAGGACTTTTCGGTTATTTCCAGCTCTGGCTTTTAAAATTTCACCTGTCTCCAATGAATTGTTATCAGAGTCACTCAAGTAGATTCTCTTTCGAGTAGCTTTTCTGCCATACCCATTTTCTAAAGAAACAGGACCTAGAAATACAGTGACAATAAAATTAGAAAGGCTCTCCTTATTTCAACATTTTTTAATGACTTTATATTTGTAGTTATTTTCCTTTGCCATGCCAACAGTGATTTCCTCTAAATTTAAAAACCCTAAAGGACATTTAAGCATATATAGTATGCCTTAAATTCAATAATCCATTTGATGTTTAACTTATCGATTTTGTTGATAAACTATTTCTCCAAAGTTCCACTGAGTCTCTCACCAGTTTTTCTTTGAGCAGCTCTAGTTCTGGTCACTCTGAGACTTCTTGACAGCCCACTACGTAAGGAGGATTCACAAGCTCTTGAACTCTCTTTACATTCCTCTGAACTATTGGAAGCTGAAGATGACGGAGAAGTAGCTAAGAAATCTTCCACTTCACTTTCTAGGAAAAAAACATGTAAACAATTAATTATATGTATTTGTCTATTTTTATACACAGAAGCAGTTACTTCGTAACATTATATTAAAATACTTAGAAAGTAATTTTGTAAAACTGTTCCACAAAAATGCTAATAAAATTTTTGGCACTTAGAGCCAGGTGTGGTAACTCGTGCCTGTAATCTTAACATTTTAGGAGACCAAGGCAAGAGGATCGCTTGAGGCCAGGAGTTCAAGACTAGCCTAGGCAACATAGGAAGACCCCCATCTCAAAAAAAAAAAAAAAAAATTCTTTTTAATGAAGTGGATGTAGTGGTGTGCAGCTACAGTTCCAGACACTCTGGAGGCTGAGGTAGGAGGGTTATTCCAGGCTAGAAGTTGGAAATCACAGTAATAATGCTGCCGCACTCTAGCCTGTGCAATAAAGCGAGATTGTCTCTCCCCCTTTGCTCCCTCCAAAATGGTATATAATCACCATTCCGTATGAATTTCTTATTCATATTTCTTAAAATACATTATCCTGGACTAGATTCAATAAACACAGTTTATAAGCAAACTTTTATTTAAAAAATTAATTAGCTCCACTATCTAACTCTTTCTGTAATATCATACAGACATTTCATATTGAAAAGACAAGATCATTTCAGAAGACATAGTTTCAGGTCTCTATCTAATAGCCCTTCCTAACAACAAATGGGTGTGTGTGTGTGTATTTAGCTCAAGAAAGGTCATTTCTATGTATTATACACACAAACACATACACACACACAGGGGAAAAAAGAGAAAATAAGAAAATAATGTAAACAGAAATGTGATTTTCCTCCCTATTCTACTTCATGACTGCATGCCCCAGTGTGAACACAAGATAAGATACTCAAATTTGCTACTTCTTCATCCAAACTTAAGAAATGCCTCTTACTAAATAAAAATTTCATGAAAGTGATTGGGAACGTGTTGTTAAAAGACAAAAATTTTTGTCCATAATCAACCCAACTCTATATTAAAGAAAGTGGCTATGTTAGAAAGATATCAGAAACCAAACTTCTTCTTTTGAAGTTGTTCCTCGTTTGCCCACCTTGGCTTCTCCTACTTAACCCTACCACCCATCTCCCTGACTCCCTATTTTCAGACTCTTCTCCTCCTCTACATATCACTTCTAAATTGATTAAGCTTTCTGAAATAGAATTCATCCTGTGATTCCTTAATTTAACAAGTGACCCAAAATTAAGTTATCTAAACTCTTCTGCATGGAATGACAGTCTCTAAACAGGCTGTATTCCGTTTGATCCTATTCTTTGTGCTATCCTCAAAATGCAGTCTTTTCATATATACGAAGTGCATCTTTCTTTCAGTGCTTTTTCTCACAGTTGCTCCCATGCTTGAAAAGCCTTCCCTTTATCTACAATCCCATTTACAATTCTTCCAACATACTCTGATTGGATGTTTTATACTATAAATGCATCCCTCAAGACATTGTATAATTCTAATGTGACACACAACAGCTTGCTTATCTGACCTTCTCCATAGCATTTTATCAAAGCTCACTTCATTCCAAACTTTTATCTGTGGGTGTATTTTTCAAAATTATCAATACCACTTAATTCCAATATTGGATAACATAAGACATGTGAAAAGCATTTAATTATAATCGTAAATAGTATACTATCACATACTACATTAAAATCACTCAGAGGAATAGAGAAGTACAGAAACCCAGAGTCTCCTTTATACACTGCTAACAAAGGGTCTGCACCAGCCATAATTATGCTACTAAATGGCAAGGGCAAAAAGAGTTTATAACTTAATAGGCCATCAACTTTAAATTTGAATATTGATTATCAGTATTTTTCCTTAAACAGATATAAAAATGTCAATTTTGTACACAAAGTGTGAGGGGTATTTATATCACATCATTAAAAATTTGAAGGATTCAAATTTGCATAAAATGTAGATATACCATTTGCAGAGCACAATACTTATCAACCACATTCTGTTTCTGTTTATTATTTTTGTCTCTTCCATTAAGGTTTCTTCAGTATCAAGGCCATGTCTTTACTTATTTTTCATCTAAATCCACAGTAACTGGCCATTTTACACATTTATGTGGTCAACAGCAGAATAAGGTTTTACTTCTCACCAGATAGCACAGAGCCATTTGTTAGAGTTACAGGTCTACCTCTTCTCATTCTTTCTGATGATCCTGCTGAATCTGAAAAGTCACCAGAAGTAATACCTGAAGAAATACCAGCACTTGTCTTGCGGACTGCAGAACAAGCTGTCCTGCTTGAAGCAGGCTGGGCAGGAGAACCTACCAACTCAGGGATTGCTTTTGTCTGAGATTTTAACCGCTTCTGCTTGATATTTCTGGTTAAAAATATAAACAAAGAAAACAGTATTTAATAAAACATAAAGGTAACTGGTTCACAGAGAATGTCTAAATAAAAGTTATGATTTCTAATCTGAGAATACTTTTATGATCAGGATATTAAAATATTAACTTATTAACACTGTATTCTGGCATTGATGACTTAAGTATAGAGTAAGGAAAAACTAAAACATTGCTATATTCAAATCTGAAGTAACAAATGATATAAGAGTTACAGAAAATCATTTGAATACCTCAGGTTCTTAGGATTCAATGCTAGGAGGAATAAACACTTATATAACACAGACAGAGTAACTCTAGCCTCAATAGGACCCAACTTTCTCTCTAGTCTCTTATTTATTATACCCATAAAGACAGCATGAGATTAAGAGAAGAAACCAATTAAGAGCTGAAAAGAGAGGAAAGGTTTTTGTTGTGCTTTGTTTGTAGAGACAGAGTCTCACTTTATGGCCCTCAGTGGAGTGCAGTGGTGTCACACAGCTCACAGCAACCTCCAACTCCAGGGCTTAGGCGATTCTCTTGCCTCAGCCTCCTGAATAGTTGGGACTACAGGCCCCCGCCACAATACCTGGCTATTTTTTTTGTTAGAGTTTGGCTGGGCCCAGGTTTGAACCTTCCCTACCCACTGAGCCACAGGTGCCACCCAAGGAAAGGTTTTTATAAAAAGAACAAACCAGGGGCTCGGCGCCTGTGGCTCAAGAAGCTAAGGTGCCAGCCACATGTACCTGAGCTGGTGGGTTTGAATCTAGCCCAGGCCCACCAAACCAAAAAATAGCCAGGTGTTGTGGCAGGCACCTGTAGTCCCAGCTACTTGGGAAACAGAGGCAGAAGAATCGCTTGAGCCCAGGAGTTGGAGGTTACTGTGAGCTGTGATGCCACAGCACTCTACCCAGGGCAACGGCTTGAGGCTCTGTCTCAAAAAAAAAAAAGAACAAAGTAGGGCGGTGCCTGTGGCTCAGTGAGTAGGGCGCCAGCCCGTGGCGAGCTCAAACCTGGCCCCAAACTGCAGCAAAAAATAACTGGGTGTTGCAGTGGGCGCCTGTAGTCCCAGCCACTTGGGAGGCTGAGGCAAGAGAACAGCCTAAGCCCAGGAGTTAGAAGTTGCTGTGAGGCGTGTGACGTCATGGTACTCTACTGAGAGGGATAAAGTGAGACTCTGCCTCTTAAAAAAAAAAAAAAAAAAAAAAAGACCAAACTAGTCATTTTTCAACATCAGATTGCACACCTAACCATACCAGCTCACCAAGACTGGTCTCTAAAACATGGATTATGGGAAAGAACAGTGAAAGCTAAAGGTAAACTACAAATATAGCTAATATTCATGTTGCGATAATACTATTTTCTGTTAAAACAAACAAACAAAAAAAAGACCTTTTAAGGAGTCTTTAAAATAATCATAATCAGGCAGCGCCTGTGGTTCAGTGGGTAGGGCGCTGTCCTCATACACTGAGGGTGACGGGTTCAAACCCAGCCCCAGCCAGCTAACACAGCAGTCGCAACTGCAACAAAAATAGCCGGGCATTGTGGTGGGCGCCTGTAGTCCCAGGTACTCAGGAGACTTAGGCAAGAGAATCACCCTTGTCCAAGAGCTGGAGGTTGCTGTGAGCTGTGACACTATAGCACTCTACCGAGGGCGACAAAGTGAGACTTTGTCTCAAAAAAAAAAAAGAAATGACTGGAAACAAAATTTTAAATTAAAAGAAACTAAATAGATATATCATCTAAATGTAATGCATGATCTTGAATCAGATCTGAATTTGTAAAAAAGAATTTGCCCTAATGACATTACTGAGTCAACTATAGAAATATAAATAAGGTATTTGCCAATCACACTAAATATTTAGGGCTAAAGGAGCATGATATCAAAAAAATCCTTTTTGGTGATTCAAAAGACATTTAATAGAAAAAAATGTTAATGCAGCAATGAAGCAAATATGGCATAAAGTGAATGCATCTAGGTTAAGAGTATACGGGAGTTCTTTGAATTTATTCTTGCAACTTTTCATAATTATAAAATTTTTTCAAAATGAGTTTTTTTGTTTTTTGGGGTTTTTTTTGCCAGGGCCGGGTTTGAACCCACCACCTCCGATATATGGGGCCAGTGCCCTACTCCTTTGAGCCATAGGCGCCACCCTCAAAATAAGTTTAAAAAAAAAGACATAAGGGAAGACTCACATATTACACTGTACATAATGTATGCATTTGAACTACAAGCTGCAAAGGTGATGAGAACTAGAAATTTACCAAATGGGTATGTTTTCTCTCTTCATGTGACTCTTATTCTAAACATTTGGGGAAGGAAAGGTGTGAAATCAGGAATTCAGCAAGTATCTCATCCAAAAGAAAAAAGTAAAACTCAACAATACAACCACTACAGAACTTTGGAGCTTACCCCAAAGCATAGAATAAATCAAAAGTGATTATTCAAGAAAAATTTATTGCACTTAAAAAAAAATAGTAGATCCTATAGCATATTAACTTGAGAGCTGTGAGGCCTAGCAGGGGGGAGGGGCTGGCCTTCTGTGAAAAGCTATATGCTCAAAGGCACTGCAAATAGTAGTGATTACTGGCAATCTAGCAAGGCCAACATGCTAGCTGTCTCAGGCTATGATACTGTTAGAGTAAGCAAGAGTTCAGACAAAATGTAAAAGGGAGATGAGATAGCATTAGGAGTCTGAAAAGTTCCATCATTTTCCTGGGGTTCTGAAAGGAGGCACACATATTTAAGAGTCCCACTTGACTCATCCGAGACTGACCCTGAGACCCTATGTCTGATAAAAAATAAGCAGACAGACTTCTAGCATGGTAAATCAAGCATGGTAGACTTGTAATTGCCTTACTTTAAAGTTACCTCTGTCTCAAACACTGACCCCTAAACTATGCTTATTGACTTAAGGAAAGTACCAGGCTTGCAAATAAATTTTAAAAGAGGTGGGGGCAGGGGAGCAGCAAAGACTTCAGTGGTTACACACTGCAAGGAAGAGAGACCACAGAAGTAGTCCTGGCAAGACACTAAGGAAAAAACAAAAAGAAAAAATACAAAGAAAGAACAACTATCACTGAGGAAAAAGAATGAGAATTCAGAATTGCTGTTAACAACACGCATCAATAATAAAACTTGGCAGAGATGTGATTTCCAGAGCTGCCAGATTATATCATTTAGTATGTCTAAGATTTCAGGCCAGGTGTGGTGGCTCATGCATGTAATCTCAGCACTCTGGGAGCCCCAGGCGGATGGATTCCTTGACCTCAGGAGTTTAAGATCAGCCTGAGCTAGAGCGAGACCCTGTATCTAAAAAAAAAAAAAAAAAAAAAAAAAAAGCCAGGTATTTGTTGCAGATACCTGTAGTCTCAGCTACTCAGAAAGCTGAGGTAAAAGTATTACTTCAACCCAGGAGTTTGAGGTTGCTGTGAACTATGATGCCATGGAACTCTACGGGGGGTTGGAGAAGTGAGGGGTGGGAGTGAAAGTGGGGATGACAAAGACTATCTCAAAAAAAAAAAAAGTGTAGATTTCAACATAAAATGATGAGCCATACAAAGAAATAGGAAAGTATAACCCACTCACAGAGGAAAGTATGTGTTTAATAGAAACTGTGTCTAAGAATACTCAGAATTCAGTTCTATTTTAACAAATATGACATTTAAATCAAATACTAAATTAAAAAGTTCAAAGAACGAAAGGAAACGATGTTTACAGAACTAAAGGGAAGTATTGTGGCTCGGCGCCTGTGGCTCAAGTGGCTAAGGAGCCAGCCACATACACCTGAGTTGGTGGGTTCAAATCCAGCCCGGGCCCACCAAACAATGATGGCTGTAACCATAAAATAGCTGGGCGTTGCGGCAGGCGCCTGTGGTCCCAGTTACTTGGGAGGCAAAGGCAGGAGAATCAGTTGAGCCCAGGAATTGGAGGTTGCTATGAGCTGTGATGCCATAGCACTCTACCCCGGGTGACAGCTTGAGGCTCTATCTCAAAAAAAATAAATAAATAAAATAAAGAGAAGTATTGTCAATGATGACAAAACAAACAGAAAATATCAATAAAGAGAAATTATAACAAAGCAAACAAATTCTGCAGTTAGGCTGGGCATGGTGACTCAAGCCTATAATCCTAGCACTCCTGGAGGATGTGGTGGGTAGACTGCTTGAGCTTAGGAGTTCAGACCAGCCTGAGCAAGAGGGAGACACATCTCTACTAAAAATAGAAAAATTAGCCAGGCGTTGTGGTGGACACCTATAGTCCCAGCTACTTGGGAGGCTGAGGTAAGGAGACTGGCTTGAGCCCATGAGTTTGAGGTTGCTGTGAGCTATGATGATGTCATGGCCCTCTATCCAGGGTGACAAAGTGAGACTCTGTCTCTCAGAAGGAAAGGAGAGGTGGGATAAGGGGAAGACACGAATGACAATTTAAATAATCCTTGGTAATTACAAACCAATGCAAGAGCTGTATCTTCACAGAAATGAGCTCGAGGTTAAAAAAAAAAACCTATGACTAGTCTTTTCTAAATATAGTACTACACTTAACATAGACTAAGAATTTCTAACCCACTAATAAGCATCACAACAAACTTAGATTTTTAAAAAAAAAAAACAACTGCATTTGAAGCTTGCCATAATTAATTCACCTGGTACTTTTGTTAGCCTGACTGACACCTTTACAATTTTGCCGTTGCCTGAACCTCTGGCTTCTTCGACATTTTTCACTGAATTTTTGACGAATTTTAAAATCAGAAGTAATTTTCTTCATTTTTTCTTCAAATAAGGCAGATAATCTCAAGGTCATACTGTAAATCTGCAAAGACAGAAAAGCAAAACTAGAATTACAAAATAGCTTTATAAGTATTTGGAAAATAACTTTGGTCGCTGAGATTACTTGCAATATATTTTATCACAGCTTGTTAATACTGGCTGTTCCTTATTTTTTTTAATTTCCAACCCCCCTCCCCTCAATGACATCTGCAAGAAACAAAATATCAAATACCTACCACTCAGATGGCAAGAAAGTAGTTTTAAAACAAGGAACTCTTTAGAATCTAGAATTCAGGACTTAAGATCTAAATGGCAGTGTATCTGGAATTTTTTTTTTTCCATTTTAACATCTGTATGTACAAACTCAAAAATGTCCCTTCTTCCTAAAGTTAGATGGAAAGTTGGTTACCTTTAAGGCTGTTATTTAGGCAGCAACAGTGCAGTGTCTCTTTGGGGCAAGGGAACAAAAGCACTTTGATACCGGTCTCTACTTGCAATGTGACTGGCTTTGATGCCACCACCTAACTCTAAAAAATGAATTACAAACAAAAGAATGCTTGTATACAACAGAAAAAATATATCCCAGAACTTCAATGCATATGAAAGATTGTATTTTAACAATTTTTACAATTAAGTAACAGTAAATCTATAGCAATGTGCTATGTATTTACAAAAGTACTCTATATTCCTCACAATCACTCCTAAAAACAAGTGCAAAGTCTAATGTTCAAAAGCTGATTATTAGTGTTGTATGTAGCTGTGGATGAGGAAGATCCACTCCTGATCTTAACACCAGAGAACTTTTTTTAAAAAGTTATGAGGGCACGGTGGCTCACGCCTGTAATCCTAGCACTCTGGGAGGCTGAGGCAGATGGACAGCCTGAGCTCACCAGTTCAAGACCAGCCTGAGCAAGAGCAAGACCCTGTCTCTTTAAAAAAAAAAAAAAAAAAAAAAATCAGGGCGATGTGGGAGGCTCCTATAGTCCCAGCTACTAGGGAGGCTGAGGCAAGAGAATCACTTGACCCCAAGAGTTTGAGGTTGCTGTGAGCTGTGATGCCACAGCACTCTACTGAGGGTGACAAAGTAAGAATTCTGTCTCAAAAAAATAAAATAAATAAAACAGATTAAAAAAAAAAAAAAGGAAGAGCAAGATATGACTATATGCTACTTATATACACATACAAATAAATCTGTTATACTTAATCTGAAATAAACTGATATTTCCTTTTATTTTTATATATATAAAGTTTATTTTCTTTTGAACATAAGTAATACCTTAAGTTACCAAACTTAATCGTTAATCATCTTAACAAGATGAATAATTTGTTGTTTCAATCATATTAAACCTCTAGTCTGAAACCTCTGGTTTGAAATCTCTGGTCTGAAACCTCTGGTTAAATCGTGTATCCCTTTCTTATATTATTTTCTCAGCTTCCATGTAAAATTCAATAATACATTTTAATGAAAATACACAGTATTTAACAAATTTGGTGTTAAACCTGACAATTAACTCTTCAACATGACCAACGTCATTTATAAAAATACACAGCTAACATCGCACACAAAAATCAAAGACTATCCCTCTAAGATTAGGAATGATACAAGATGTCAGTCTTCAACACTGTATTTAAGTTCTAATAAGACAAGACTGAAAAGAAGTAAAACCATCTCTAGTCACAGACGACATATCATATATAAATCAAAACTCCCAAGGAATCCACAAGAAAGTTCTTAGAGGAAACACATGAACTCAGCGAAATTAAAAGACGCAAGACCAACATGCAAAAGTCAGTTATATTTTTATATAAGATGAACAGAGAAGAAAATTTAAAAAGCAATTATACCTACAATAGATCTAAAGTAACAAAAATCTTGGGATTTTTGAACCCGCCACCCTCAGTAGTATATGGGGCCAGTATACAAGTTTTATAAAAACTATAAAAATCACTGGAAGAAATTAAAGACCTAAACACATATAAAGACATCCCATGTTAAGAGATAAATATCTCTAAAAATGTTTACTACTACCTTGCCCACAGCAATCTACACAATCAATGCAATCCTCCCAAAATTCCAAGAACCTTCTTTGCAGAAATGGAAAAGCTGATCCTCAAATTGTAATGAAATGCTGAGTAGCCAAAACTGAAAAAGACCACAGCCAGAGGACTCATACTTGCTGATTTCAAAACTTGCTGCAAAGCTACAGTAAGCCAAACAGCATGGTACTGACATGTAGACGTCAGTACCAGAGAGATAAACGCCACATGCAAGTATTAACCCAAAATGGATCAACAGCTTCAATACAAAAGCTAAACCATTAACTCTTAAAACATGTGGGATTAATCTTCATGATATGGGATTTGGCAATAGATTCTTAAGGAAACAAAAGAAAAGTAGATAAACTTTACCAAAATGAAAATCTTTTATATGAAGGACATTACGAAAAAAGTGAAAAGACAACCTATCAATAATGGGAAAAATATTGGAAATCATGCACCAGATAAAGGTTTAATATCCAAATTATATAAAGAACTGCTAAAAAGGGCAGCATCTGTGGCTCAGTGGGTAGGGTGCTGGCCCCATATACTACTGAGGGTGGCGGGTTCAAACCTGGCCCTGGCCAAATTGCAACCAAAAATAAGCCGGGAGTTGTGGCGTGGGCCTGTAGTCCCAGTACTCAGGAGGCTGAGGCAAGAGAATCACCCAAGCCCAGGAGTTGGAGATTGCTGTGAGCTATGGGACACCTGGCACTCTACTAAGGGCTATAAAATGAGACTCTGTCTCTACAAAAAAAAAAAAAAAAAGTCTAATTTAATAATGGGCAAAGGGCCTGAATAGACATTTCCCAAAAGAAGATATACAAATGACCAATAAGCACATGAAAAGATGAACATCATTTTGTACTGACAATATTTTCTTATTTTCTGTACTATTGATGCTATAGCATTTAGAGATTTAATCTGAGATAAAGGACTACCCTTCCCAGAGCAAGCTAATCCCTAGAGACAGCAAATGATTCCTCTGTATACCTTTGATATAGGAATCAACCAATACAGAGGTCACATGCCAACCACGAGATCTATCAAACACTCACAAAAGAAGCCAGTATTTCTTAGCCCGAAAGTACTCCAAAACCAGGTACCAAAAATCCAGAAATCACCCCTACAGCCCGAAGCCTGCTTAAATTATTCTAACTAGCCAATCCTAAACTGTCTGCTCTGCTCTGCCTTGCCTAACCGTGAAAAACACAACAAAGGCTCTGAGCCATGCTCAGTCCTGTCCTCCCTCTGTCTCCTCACAGACCCAGTCCTTGGCCACTTGCCCCTGTGTGGTGTGCCATCCTCTTGCTTCTAGGATTTTGTAAGTATAAACTTCCTTCCAACAATCATTTCTGCATGTTTGGAACTCCTAATTACAACAAATCCCAGGTACAATCTGTATCTCTGATACAGCAAGCCATATGAAAATTAACACACAGTGAAGTAACACTTCATAACCACTAAGATGGCTATAATTTTTTTTTTTAAATCTTTAAAAGTGTTGGTGAGGACAAGAAGAAATCGGAACATTCATACATTGCAAGCAGCAATTTAAAAGGGGATAGCCACTACTGAAAATAGCGTAGCACTTCCTGGAAAAGCTAAGCAAAGAATTACCCAATGACCCCCAAATAGAGAAGTGAGAGCAAAGACTCTGGCAGATATCTGTATTCCAACATTCACAGTGGCATTATTCCTAATGGCCAAATAATAGAAATAACTCAACTGTTCACCAAACAGATGAATGAATAAATATGTTATAGACCCACACACTGGATTATTTAGCCATCAAAAGGAACAAATTTCAGATATATCCTATCATATGCACGAGCCTTTAAGGCATATGTTAAATGAAATAAACTGGACAGAAAAGGACAAATATGGCACAGCCTAAATGTTTATATGGAATATCTACAACAGGCAAATCCACACACAAAGTAGGTCAGACATTACCAAGGGATGATGGGTGAATGGGGTGAAGGGGAACATGGGGAATTATTGATAAATGGTTAGAGTTTCTGTTTATGATGATAAAAAGTTTTAGAATACTGTAAACATAATTAATGCTACTAAATTATTCACTTAAAAATGGTTAAAGTGACAAATATTACTCTATATGTATTTAACCACAATTCTGAGTATTTGAAAATGTACCAAAAACCACTAAATGGTACACTTTGAATGATGAATTGTATGGTGTATCCTGAAACATGTATTTCTTAAGGGGGACATGGAGGGAGGAGATATGAGTCAAATTATTATCTCTCTGGAAAGATAGAACAGTGAATATAAGTAAAACCCAGCCCTGGAAAACTGTTAAGACACAAATGTTAAACTAATACAACAGGCAATTTGTATATAAAATATAACAAAAGAATACTCAAATTGAGACCAGATGCAGTGATTCAGGGGCTAATATTAAATAATGAGAAGTACAGTTAAGGCAAAATAGTTAAATAGCAGTAATGCTATATAAGGTATCAGATGTTTTACTTTAGATTTTACTTTTTTTTGAGACAAGAGTCTCACTATGTCACCCTGGGTAGAGTGCCACAGTGTCACAGTTCACAGCAACCTCAAACTCTTAGGCTTAAGTGACTCTCTTGCCTCAGCCTCCCAGGTAGTGGGGACTACAGGCACCTACCACATGCCTGGTTATTTTTTTGTTGTAGTTGTCATTGTTGTTTGGCAGGCCCGTGTTGGATTCAAACCTGCCTGCTCCGGTGTGCGTGGCTGGCGCCCTAGCCACTGAGCATAGGCACTAAGCCGATTTTACTGTTTTTTAAATTTATCCAACACTTTGGTTATAAAGGTGTAATGTATGTAAAAAAGTCACTGAGAATATAAGTAAACTTTTGTATAGTTATTATACCTCATCAAGCTTTGAAAAGTTGTCCAACATAACATCATAACAAAAATGTAAAAACGTCCTACGTGGGGTCTTATATAAGCAGATGGGCTCACATGTGGCTTCACTGAATCCAAAATGTTAGCATGCTGTCAGCAGTCTTGCTCCCATTTCAGATTCCTTTTATTAATTTATTTTTTAGAGATAAGCTCACCCAGGCTAGAATACAGTGGTGCAATCATAGTTCACTATAACCTCAAACTCCTGTGCTCAAGCAATTCATCCATGTCAGCCTCCCAAGTAGCTGGGATCTACAGGCACACACAACTGAGCAATGTATTAATTTTTATTTTTGTCGCGACAAGGTGTGGCCTGCAAGTAATCCTCCTCATTTGGACTTCCAGAGTCCTGGGATTTTATTTTATTTTAATTTTAATTTTTATTTTTTTTTGAGACAGAGCCTCAAGCTGTCACCCTGGATAGAGTGCGGTGGCATCACAGCTCATAGCAACCTCCAATTCCTGGGCTCAAGCGAGTCTCCTGCCTCTGCTTCCCAAGTAGCTGGGACTACAGGCACCCGCTACAACGCCCAGCCATTTTTTTTGAGTTGCAGCCGTCATTGTTGTTTGGCGGCACAGGCTGGATTTGAACCCGCCAGCTCAGGTGTACGTGGTTGGCGCCTTAACCCGTCAAGCCACAGGCGCTGAGCCTAGATTGCTGGGATTTTAAACTTGAACCACTGTTTGGCCTTTTATTACTTTTACTATTCTTCTAGTTTCTTTCAATGTTTCTAGTCCATTTTTTTAAGATACCCTACAGAGACTCTGATTCTAAGTATTAAGATAGTTTTATCTTAATAATTTTAAAAAGTATTAAGATCCTTTTTACTGGTATCCTCACTTCCACCAATCCTCATTTGTCCATAAAACTTCAAGAGATTATGATAAACATAAATTGTTATAAGGCAAAAACTGAAGATATCTGGGTAACAGTAGTAACAACTGTTACTCTTTATGGTAAAGTTTCACATTATTACTTTTTTTTCTTTCTTTTTCGAGACAGAGTCCCACTTTATCGCCCCTTGGTAGAGTTCCATGGTGTTACAACTCACAGCAACCTCAAACTCTTGGGCTTAAGCAATTCTCTTGCCTCAGCCTCCTCAGTAGCTGAGACTACAGGTGCCTGCCACATGCCTGGCTATTTTTAGAGACGATGTCTGGCTCTGGCTCAGGCTGGTCTCAAACCCATAAACTCAAGCGATCCACCCGCCTTAGCCTCCCAGAGTGCTAGGATTACAGGCATGAGCCACTGCAACTGGCCAACTTATCTTTAATGTTCCATGTGGGGTTAGAAACATGAAACATGTAAGTCTCATGTACGTCTCATTCAAGTAAGCCACTAATGGGTTAAACTGGCTTTTGCCTTCACAGAAGAAGCAATAGATTTGGGCAACCCTGAGGCAAACACAAAGACTGTTTTCTGGTCTTCCAAGAACAGATACTTTGAACCTTTTGCAGCCATTCGCTCCTAGGTTCTTGCCTGGAGGAATGGTCCAGAGGTTGACTGCCTAAAGATCTTAGCACTGTGGAGAAACAAAGTCAAAGACCCATTTAAGGTTAACTTGTTAAGTACATGAGGAAATAGTTCTCCTATAGCTCTGTCTCTCTTATTTTTATGCAGATTTTTTAAGACCTAAAAGTAAAAAAGTATTGTGCTGTTTTCCAGGACAGGATATCTGCCACTTAAGTTTAA